>PVKS010004053.1:0-90755 GCA_004027875.1 Aplodontia rufa
CAACACAAGGGTACCAACACACACATGTACCAACACACACCAACACACATACACACCAACTTACACACCACACCAACACACCTGACAAGTTGGAGTGGGCCTTGGTGCTGTCTGAAGAGGCTCCCTGAAGAGCGGGAACAGGGAACCCCATCCCCCAGGATAAAGATACCAAATCACACCTCATCTGAGAGTTCCAAGAGGAGGTTGCCAGCGCCCAGGCTGAGGGCCTGAGGAGTGTCCTACAGGAGGGGCCAACGTGCTCCCAGTTCTGGACACTATAGCCAGTTTCTGAGGAACTTCACACAGGGCCCTGGTCTGAGAGGACCAGACAGCATGCTGCTGACGCCAGGTCCTCACAGGAAGGGACAGTGCCAGAGGTGAGTGGGCCAGGGGCAAGTTCCCAGAGTGGACCCAAAGCCCACCTCAACCACCACAACCAGGGCCGGCACCCTTACCAACTGCTGTGGGGATCATGAACTTCCCCAGGTTGTCCACCTGCGAGGCCATCTCCTTCTCTACCACACAGTGGTCCTCGCTAGAAAGACGACAGGACACGACCAACCAGCATTTGCCCACCAGGCCTCAAGCTCTGTGCCTGGAGACCACTAGTAGTCAGCACAGCAGTCCAGAGACCAGCCAGACCAAAGGACCCTGGTGTCCATCTGGACCAGCCTGGGAGGGAGACCATCCTGCAAGATCAACAGCCGAAAATGGCACGGGGCCACTCTCCAGCACAGCATGCCCACGCTGATGGCTCCAAATATCTGAGGTTGACAGAAACAGGCCCAGGGGACACTGTGAGAGGGACATGCTCACTGAGGAGCAGGGACACACAGATGTCTGGGGACACACATGGCTATACTTGGCAGGGCCACCAGGGTGGAGTTTGACCCAAGATGGCCTTGCCCCTTGTCCTGAGGCCCTGACTCCTGATGAGCAAGGGTTTCCTCTCTGGTGGCCTTGGGGCCGAGCAGGACCTCAAGAAGGTCTGGTCACTTGCTGGGCTCAGAAGGGCAGAAGAATGCTGGAGGCCTCATGCCCAGCACTGTCCCCGGTTGTCAGTCAGCTGGCCACCTGTCTTAGCAGCATTGTTCCTGGGGTAGAGGCTGCATGCTGCTCCAGAGCCTCCCCTCCTGAAGGCTGCACCGACACATGGCAGCCCACAGAGGTACCCTCGGCCCCTGACCCGGACAGGCCAGGCTCCTACTCACTTGTAGTAGGCCATGGTCAGTGCCAGGTGTTTCTCCCGCGCTGCAACCACCACAGCCGCCATGTTCTCCATCTCTTGGGATGAGTTGTACATGCCCAACTTGGAGGCAAAGGCAATCTCATACCACAGGCCTGAAAACTGGGACATGGGGCGTGGAGAGTGGGGAGTGGAGCTGCCCAGCTGTCGGCCACCCTTCCCAGGGCCCTGGACGTCCCCTGGAAGAGAGCCTCCCAGGCTGGTTGCCCTGAGCCCAGCTCCCCAGGGACCTGCAGCTACCTTGTCAAGGTTCAGGTCCTGCACACTGGCCCCCAGCCCCATGCACAGCCCCAGCAGGGCCAGGAGCAGCTGGCCTTCCATGGGCTCACTCCTGCAGCAAGGCCCTCTGCCTCAGGCTTTATATCCTTCCCGTGGGTGCTGGGAAGAGGCACAGGCTGGGTCTCATTAGGAAGGTCGGTGGCAGGGCCTCCTGGAACAGCCTCTGGTGGGCGGGAGTCTAGCCGTGGACATCCGCTCACACACGCCTCCTGTCAGCTGGTCGTGAGAGATGGCACAACCCTGTATAGATGACCCACTGTAGGTACGTAGGGGTCAAGGAGGGAGAGGAGGGGCTGGGGGGAATCACAGTGTAGCTTACTCTTCACTCCCCCAAGAAGCCAAATAATACTTATGCAATCATTTAATTCTGGGAAATGTACAATCTTTCATAAAGACATTTATATCTGTTGTAGGGGGGCATGTAGAAGAGTCAAGAGACGGGTGCAGGTGATGTGGGGTTAGGATCGGGGACATATGACATTGCTACTTGTATGCATTTCTGATTGTACAGCAACACATCTCCTCAATAAAATTAAAAAAAAAGATGCCCAGGTCCCCGTTAGACCTTTAGTTGGCACAGAACCCCAGAGGGTCTGCTAGGGGCACAGAGCCTCCAGCTAAGGCAGCTGGGCAGGACTGAGTACACCAGGACTACTCATGGCTGGCTCTGTGCCATCTGACCCTTGGCAACTGAGAGCTGCAAGGTTGGGACGCTCTGACCCCTCCTTCCCCACTTCTGACCCAGGAGTGCTTTGAAGAAGCCGTAGGGGCCAGCAAAGGACCCGTCCAGGGCTGAGGCCAGCCCCGCCCCAGCACCCTTGCCCTTTACCCACAACGTGTTTCCTGTGGGTAGAGATGAGTCTCCACCTCACAGGCGAAGAGCAGGGCTCAGTGGTGAAACACAGCCGTGCCGGAGCACGCAGCACAGGGCAGCCCCTGGCCATCTCAGTCCCTGTGATGGTCCAGCCCCTGATCCTGCAGGGCTCAGACAGGGAAAGGGAGGTAATCACTAGCATGGCCAGTGTTCAAACAGCGAAGAGGAGGGGCACAGAGGGAGAGGCAGAGACAGACAGAGGAGGAGACAGAGGGGCTATTAAGGAGTGCCCCCGAGCCCTGGGGCAGCGGTTGACACGGAGGTGCAGGGGCCAGGCCATCTGCTGGTGGGATGATTTACCCTCCTTTCTCCTGGCAGAGGCCCAGGCTAGAGCTCCCTTCAGACCTCTGGCGGGGTGGCCCTGGGGTCCAGCCAAGGGTCCAGGCCCCCCTCACTCTCTGCGGACACCTATTAGGGCCCTTGGCCCTCCTGGCCCTCCTTGCCCTCCTGGCCCTCTCCAGCCTCAACGGAACCCTCGGGAATGCCAGACTGCCCCGTCCAAGCTGTCCTGATGTTAATGATTTCACCTTAGACTTGCATTTCTTTTTTAAGAGAGAGAGGGAGAAAGGGAGGGGGAATCAACTTTATTGAGTCCTTCATTGGGCCTTTGTCTCTCTAACACCCAGCCATGTGCGTGGTCTGGGGTTTGAACCCAGGTCCTCACACATGCCAGACAAGTGCTCCAAATGCTGAGCTAGCACTCCAGCCCAGAACTTGCACTTTTTAGTGACCTCCCAAGGTCAGTGGAGTGAGCTTGGGGCCCTGGGCTCAGGGAGGAAGGGGTAGGCTGTGTGGCCACTCACACCTGAGAGGGTATGCTCATCCCGTGCCCAAAGGGGCGAGCAGGGGAGACACCGAAGTGCCTGGCTGCCTTTTAAGTAAAGGACCCACATTTTCACAATGCAAGGAGGCATTGTAACTGGGCAGCACCCTGCCCCCCGCTGCTGCAAAGCACACTCATGCCCAGCACACCAGGGCCCAGCCCTGTGTCCTGGCAGTGGCCTCATACAAGGACATCATCTGTGGACTCTGTTCTGGCTTTCAGGGTGAGTTCCTTGTCCTCTCCCTGGGATGAGGCATCCTGGGGGGACTGGGTCAGAGAGGACCTGATGGGCAGCCCATGCCAAAGGCAGTGGGAGGGGCTGTTCCAGCTCGACCCCTCCTTTCTGGGTGGAGGGTGCAACAGGGGTCCAGGGCCTCTGCAGCCTTCCCAGAGAGCCCGTCAACAGTGCCCTGCCCACTCAACTTCGAGTCCCCTCCCATCTTTGCTCACAGCCAGCCTGGGTCTGCCTCAGCCTCTCCAGATCCAGAGCAGGACAGAAACTGTTCCAGAGTGACGGCCACGCTGCCGCAGGAAGAGCCCAGGGCCACTGTCCCATGTGAGGCCCGTCCTTGCAGAACAGCCACTAGAGGGCACCGCTTGCATCACACCTGGGCTGATGGCAAGACCCCACCCCACCCCCCTTCCACTTCTCAGCCCAACCCCAGCCTCAGTCCCAGAAAAGACACGGGCAGTGGGTTTGCCAATGGGTTTATTTTGAGAGCAGGTTCAGGTGGCCCCTGGGGTGGGCAGCAGGCTCATGGCCTGGGCAGGCGCTCCTCTAAATCAGCTCCTGCACACAGAAAGGAGGTGCTCAGAGCCCTGGGAAGCTTCCAGGGACCCAGGGCAGTGGCTAGGGCTGGACTGGGGATGCTGGCTTTGGCAAAGATCCTAGTCCCTGAGCCTCAGTGTCTCTACCACAAGGTGGGGAGTGATGCTGGCCACGGGGCCTAGGCTGAGACAAGGCAGGGGTGTGCAGGTGATGGTCAGCACAGTGTAGGACATCCCCAGATGGTGCCCACGGTGCCCATGCCCCCCAACCCCCCAGACAGGGCCTGAAGGGACAGAGCCGCTGGCAGACCCTGCATGGTCTGCCCGATGCACAGAGAAGATGGGGCCACTCTCTGCCCTTCCCCACACCACTCTGTTCCCTGTACCACCCGTCAGAGCCCCATCTGGTGGCCTGGGGTCACCTCCCCACAGGTTCCAGATCTCTCCAGACCATAAGATGGACACATCTCTGGGGCACCCGTCAGTGCTGCTAGGTGTCCTGCTCAGAGGGTGGACGGGCTCCCTCCCGCCCCTGGGTCTGGCACCAGGGGGCTCCCACTGGTGCTGGCTGAGCCCGGGCTGGGTTCTTCAGTGCAGACCAAGGGGTGCAGGCTCACCTCCTTCAGGAGCTTGGCGCACCTTCCTGAGAGACAGGCAGTGTGAGGTGCAGGCGGGAGGCTGGGGACCCCACCTGGGGCTCAGCCCAGAGTCAGCCCCCAGGAACCTGGACTCACTGTGCCGCGACACCAGGTAAAGTCCCATGTCCGCTGTCAGCTCCCGGAACCTCCAGAACCCAGGCTCGTCCTCGTTGTCAAGGCTGCGAGCTGTGGGGTCAGGCAGTTGGGCAGGCAGTCCCAGGGAAGGCAGGGCACAACCTCCCGCCTGCGCCGGGCAGAACTTACTGAGGTACTTGAACACGTGGAACTCCTTGCCTCGCCACACCAGGGACAGCCTCAGGATGGCATAGTGCTCATAGTCTGTGTCCAGCACATGGATCTCCCTGTGGCCTTCAGGGCATAGCAGGATTGGGGGAGTCTTGTGCAGACCCAAGCGGCCTGAGAGGGGTGACCTGGGAACTAACTCCATCCTGTCCCCACCCAGCACGGGGATCCTTCCATGATGTCCTGGGGCCCTGAAGCAGGCTTTGCCAGAGACCCAGGGTACTGGTGGGGAAGGAGGCCCTGTGGCCACTGAGCCCAGGAACAGGCCTGGGTAGCGGCAAGGCCATGTGTGAGTAGGGGGCTGGGGCCACGGTGATGGGGCAGCGGCACTTACCAGGAAAACCAAATTTCCCTGCTACGTCTCTTCCAGATCCCACCACTTTTTCTGTCTCACAGTTTCCTGAACTGAAAGCCAGAGTGGTGCTGCTTAGGAACAGCCCGCTGCCTTTCACTGGGGGCAGCTGAGAGGGCCAGCCCAGGAAGGGCTTGGGCCATCAGAGCATCCAGGAGTCCCGGGCAGGGCTGCTCTCCAGCCCCTGCCTGCCTCCACACCCATTTACCTGTCTTATGAATCGATGGGGCTTCACCAAACCCCATACTCATATTTGGGAGAAAATGCAGATTTAGGAGTCTGGGGGTTGGCTTTCTCTGGAGCGGAAGTTCCCAGGCAGGTGGGCCCAGGGAGGGCTGTCCACCCAGTGGGAACCCCGCAGCTGCAGAGCCACCAGCCACCCACCACCCGCCACACACGCCTCTCCCTGCACCCTGGACACGTCCCTGCAGGGCACAGGCCTCTCTCACTTGTTGTATGCGGCCTTCACAGTCAGGTTTCCGCCACTCAAGGTAATGAACAAGCCCTCCACCTTCATCCCAGCCTTCAGGGACAGGCTGTGCTTGGAGGCCACACCAACTTCCCGCCAAAACCCTGAAATCTAGAGCCAAGAGCTGCAGCCGTCCTGGCTCTGGGCGGCTGGGCTAAGACCCTCGCCCTGGCCTCCAGGGGGCATTTCAGGGCCAGCCAGGTGCAGAACTTGTGGCTCTACCAGGTCAGCAGACGACTGTAAGACTCATACAAAGCAGCATGATGTCTCAAACCTATGCGTCCCCCGCACCCTGAGTCATCCTTCCCAGAGGTCCCTTCAGACCATCAGTCCATGGTGACCCCCCACCTGGCCTTCTGATAAGCTGCAGGACCAGCTCAAGGTGCCTGTGAGAGCTGGCCTCTGCTGCCTCCAGGCAGGGCATGCGAGGAGGACAGAAAGGCCCCCAGCCTCACTGGGAAGAGTCCTCCTGCCACCGCATGCACCCACAGGCCAAATCTTCAACTGAGACTTTGGGAAATGGTCATTGTTACGGGAGAAAATAATCTGTCCCAGATGTCAGCCCTCTGAGCATCCCACATGAGTCTGCCTGCAGCAACGCGGCTGAGAAAGGAGTGGCAGCCAAGAAGCCCCAGAGGGATGCAACCCTGCAAGCGGCCCACCCAGGAGAGGGCTGCCTCCTCCAGCTCCATAGCGCAGGGCAGGGGTGCAGGAGGCAGCAGGGACCCCAACCCTGACATGCCCTGAGAAGCAGCCGGCCTGGCTGCCACAGCCAGGTCCTCAGGAGGCCTCTGGGAGGATAGAGGCTGCAGAGCTCTGAGCCCCACTAGGACTCTAAGGTGTCTGCTGTCTCGGGAGGCTGACCAGGGTGGGTCCTGAGGCCCCCAGGTAGCTGTGCCAGGACCAACTGGGCATGGGGGACCTGGGGAAGCTGGACACTCTCTGGCACCTCCCCACCCAATTTCCCACCATGCCCAGGGTCTGCCTGCAAGCCAGGAAGGAAAGGGCACCTTTTGCAGATCTAGGTCCACCAAGGTGGGCGCCACCTGTCCCCAGAGCACCACGAGCACGCCAAGGATGGAGCATAGCAGTCTGGCCCCCATGACAGGGTCGGGCTCAGTTGCCTCTCTCCCACGGGGCTCAGGTTTATATCTGGAGAGCGTGCAAGCGTGCACAACCACTCAGACAATTTCGCTGCCAGCTGCCCAGCGACTCCCGGCGTTCAGCACAAGTGCCACCTGCTCCCAGTGACGCCCACACCCAGGGAGGGGTCGGCCAGGGGGGTTGGCCAGGCCAGACAGCAGCCATGCCTGCCACCTTCCTGCGTGGACGTCGGTGGGTGGTGTGGTGGGGCCATCTGAGGGCCTGACAGGAGAAGGCAGCCCCACCCACACCTCAGGAGGCTTGGGTCCCCCATCTCCTCCAGGGACACTCAGGCTGGTGGTCTTTTTCTGGTCAGTCTGGGGATAACGGGACAAGAACCATGAGGGCCTAGGCCCTGGCTCAGCCCTGTACTGTGGCCTTCTGCAGCCAGTGAGCCAAAAGCCAGGGTCTAAACCCACCTGGTCTCAGGCATTGGCTGGTCCCGATCCATGCCTCACACCCCTACACCCACCACCAACATATTCATACAGAACCAGAGCAGTCATGTGACCTACAGGCTCAGAGCGGATGGAAATGCAGGGCCACACTGTGGTCCCTCCTCCAGCCCTTCTCCATGGGGTTGGACTCTCAGGAGAGAGAGGGGAGAGGGCTGCTTCTGGGCACCAACCCAGGCCCCAGACAGCTACTTTGCCTCAGTTTCCCCATCTGTGATGAATGGCTTTCAAGACTGCAGCAGCAGGACATTTAACACCCTGGGGCCCTGCGTCACCACCTGAGTGACACATCCTTCCTTATCCTCGCCTCTAGTGATGCCCTGCACTCCCAGCAGCCCCCGCCCTGGCCCTTTGCCCCCTTCTCACTATGTCCAGCAAGCCCTTGTCAAGGTCCTTAATTTTTACCAGGAAGGAGTCTCTCAGGCCACACAGATATTTTTCAGGCAAGTTTTATTTTCTTCCCCCCCCGCCAGTACTGGGGATGAACTCAGGGTCACCTAACCACTGAGCCACATGCCCAGCCCTTTTTATTTTTATTATTTTTTTAAAGAGAGAAGGACAGAGAGAGAGACAGAAAATCAATTTTTATTGAGTTTTTCACATGGCTTTTGTTGCTCTGACACTTGGTTGTGTACGTGGGTGTTGGAGTTTGAACCAGTGTACCTGTGCATGACAGGCAAGCGTCGCAACCGCCGAGCCACCGCTCCAGCCCCCCATTTTATTTTTTGAGACAGCCTCTCACTAAGTTCCTTAGGAAGCCTCACTAAATTGCTGAGGCTGGCCTTGTATTTGTGACCCTCCTGCCTCAGCCTCTGAGTCTCTGGGATTACAGGCATGCACCATGGTGCCTGACTTATTTTCAAAACAACTTTAGTTGTCACACGTATTTAAAAACAAAGAATTCTCACCTTCTGGAAATAAACTAAATAACAAAAACTAAACTAAATAACAAAATTCTCCTTCCACCTCCTGATTCCACACTCTTCCTACTCCCTCCAAATAAAAGGGGAGACGAGGCCAAGGGTGGCGGAGGAGCACCCTGGCCATGCAGCCCTTCTCCCAGAGAGCCTGGGGAGGTGTCAGACTCTAGTGCTGGTACCACATTCAGCCCTGGGGGTTAGGGCTTCAGCTCCCAAGGCCCCACAAGCAGAGGGCAGAGGGGGCCTGAAAAGCCCACCTGCCTCTAGTTGGCTCAGCTCAAGGGGACGTCCTGGCCACTGAAACACCCCCAGGGCACCTGGCTGCTGTGGATATTGGCAGGTGTAGGGGGAACAAGTTAGGCCAGGGTGGCCAGAGTTGGCTGGCACATTGGAGACCAAGAGGGATCACTCAGCCAGGGTTCCCAGGGTGGCTGTAGAGGGACTTGGTTAGGCAGGAGAGGGAGAGCAGACACGGGGGTGGGGCACTGGGTCCTCTGGGTGATGGGGCCGGATGAGGGCAGTGCCCCAGGGCTGCTTGCTTCCGGCTCCTGCTCTTTGAGGGCCATGGGCAGTGATGAGCAGCGACCCAGAACCTTCAGCACCTTCCTGCTCCCCACGCTCAGCCCTTTGAAGTGTGAGAGTTGGGCTCATAAGAAGAACCAGGCAAGAGTGGGACAGGGAAAAATGAGTGATGGGCCCTGGGGAAGGCCTCCCCTGTACCCTGCATCTCATGCCTTGGAGCTGGATCACCTGGGTTTAAACCCTAGCCTGGCCACTTGTCAGCTGTGTGACCTTTAACCTGCCCAGCCTCTCGGTGCCTCAGTGTCTTAACCTGAGAAACAAGGACGGAATGGGGTGGTTACAGGTGTGTCATGGAGCAAGCCAGCCAAGATTTGGGAGCATGCCGTCCTCAGCACTGACCCATTCCTGGGGCAGTTTAAGCATTATGCTCAAGATCACAGCAATGGTGGGAGGCAAATCCCAAGCCCCAAGCAATCCCAACTTCTCAGCCCTACCCCGCCACTGTCCCCAACCCCACCCAGCTCCTGCAGCTGGCCCCCTGTGCCTAGCAGAGCCACATGGCCAGGGCCAGCCTTCAGTGGGTGCCTAGTTTTCCCATAGGCACATGAAAGTGGGGACTGTACAGAGGGTGTTCCATTCTCCATGACTGCCACCTTCACAGCTCCCTACCTCAGTTTCCCCAGGAGTGCAGGGTAGGAGCAGGGGCCCCTGTGCCCTCCCCAAGGACATCTCCAAAAAATGAGGAGCCAAGAGGCTGCAGAATTCATTTATTGGGTGGGAGGCAGCCCCAGGGCAGGGGTTGGGAGAACAAGGGGCGGCTCTGGATGGTCCCCAGGGCGGCAGGCCTCACTCCATGCTGGGGGAGGTGAAGTTGGCAGCTGCAGTCTCACCCTGTAAGGAAAGGCACAGCTCCTCCATCCCCACCCATGGCAAGCTGTGCACAGCCCCCAAGGCCATCGCCCCCAAGGCCATTGCCCCCAAGGCCATCACCCTCAAGACCATCCCCCTCAAGGCCATCACCCTCAAGGCCATCACCCCTAAGGCCATCACCTCCAAGGCCATCACCCTCAAGGCCATCACCCTCAAGGCCATCACCTCCAAGGCCATCACCCCCTAGGCCATCACCCCTGAGGCCATCACCCCCAAGGCCAGGAGCGCTGATTCTGCCACCAAAACTTCTCTAAACAGAAGCACACTCCTGGTCCCCACTCACTGCTGCCCTGGAGGCTCCAGGCTAGAGGCCCCCTGCCCTGACACAACTGCCCCACTGCCCCAGAGGTGATGGGGCAGCCACACTTCTGCGTCCCTCACTTCTGCACAGGTGGTGACCCCCAGCCTCCACCTGGCCCTGGATGAAGAGGCCAAAGTGACAAGAAAGTGGGGGAGCATGATTTGGCATTGACCTCTTGGCCCTGCCCTACCCCCTTCCTCAGGTGTTTCCAGAGCCGCCATGCAGTGAAGCAGACTTGGCGCTCAGCATGGTCACCTAAAGGCCCCAATGTCCTCCACCCCAGGAGCAAAGAGTCAAGGAGAGAGGTGCAAGCTGACCGGAGCTCCAGGAAAGAGTAAACCAGGCTTTGGACCTGGAAAATGCCCTGGTGAACCCCATGGTGCCTCTGTCCCCAGGCAAGACTGCCCACAGGGGCCCTTCCTGATGCCAGTGGCAGTCACATCCCACCCATTGCTTATGGCTTTTTGTGGGTGTCCAAATCCTTGGTGAGCTTGGGCGAGGGATCAGTTTTCTGGTGTCTAGTCTGGGGAGGTGTCCTTAACAGCCCTCCTGCATCAGGACCCCACACTCCCAGAATCCTGCCCTGTAGTTGGCAGGGAAAGAGAGGTGGCAGGGAGTCCAGGGGCTATGGGGACACAGGGTGTAGTGGGTGAATAGTGTCCCCAAACTCCACATCCTCCTGGACCTCCACAAGGAAACTTATCTGGAATCAGGTCATTGCAGATAGCATTAGTTAAAGATCTGGAGACCATCCTGAATGTAGAGTGCACCCTAAACCCAACAAGAGGAGATGAGCTGGGTGCAGTGGCACACAGCTGTGTTCCCAGCAGCTTGGAAGGCTAAGACAGGAGAATCGCAAGTTCGAGGCCAGCCTCGGCAACTTAGCGAGACCTTATGCAACTTTGTGAGTCCCAGTCTTGAAATAAAAAATAAAAAGGGCTGGGGATTGTGGCTCAATGGTTAAGCATCCTTGGGTTCAATCCTCAGTACCAAAAAGTTACACAGCAGATCTCAGATCAAGAGGAAGTGAGGGACCCGGGGAGCCCATGCAGGGCCCGGAGAACTCACCCTGTCCCCTGCCTGGGAAGGGCTGGAGTGGGACTCTGGGGGTGCCAAGGTGCTTCCCTGCTCTGGGGAGCATGAGTCTGTGGAAGGAAGGAGTCCATGGGATGGAGATGGGGAGACTGCTCTCCCTTCCCACAGCCCCACCAACACCCCAAGAGGGGACCAGAAGACCCTCCTCTCTCCTTGGGTGGAAGTATCTGGAGGGGCTGCTGCCCACAGTAGCAGAGAGGACCACCTGCAGCCCACCCTCGGGGCTCAGGGCAGGGGGGCTAGAACGGGGCTTGGCCAGAGTACCTGACTTGGGCAGCATGACCATCATGTCCTCCAGGAGTCCCACGGTGGGGTAGAAGTCCTGGAAGGCCTTCAGAGCCTGGGGGCTGGCATCCTGGGTTCGACCTGAGCACAGTGGGGGTTGCTGTGAACCCTGCTGTTCCCAGGGGCTGTGGCAGGGCAAGACCTGCCCCACTCCACTTCTCTGAGGGCTGACAGCAAGCCTGCCCCCTAGGATGGGTCTGGAGACTGGCCTGGGAAGGTGGGTCCTCACCCTGGAGAGCGCATATACTGCATCTGCCCTGGGGACACCTCCAGCCAGTCCCCTCCCCACCTGAGCCCTGTGGGTCCCCCCTCCCCTGGTCCTTGCCAGGCCTAGACTGCGATGAGGAGGCAGACCCAGGAGGGGAGGGTCCTGGGCAGGCCCGAGGGGGCCGGTGGGAGGGCAGGCTCACTGTAGAGCTGCACCATGGTGCTGAGGGCCCCCTCCAGTTCCTTGTAGATATAGAGCACCGCAAAGGAGCTGTAGTTCGTGTCCACCACACGCACGTCCAGGTAGCCCAAGGCTGCGGAGAAGGCATGCTTGGCCACAGAGGCAGGGCACGGTGGGGCTCCAACTCCGCCAACCAGCCCACCATGTAGCCCCAAGACTCAGCAGGCGGGGAAGGGGGGCAGCGGTCCATGTCACCCTTGGTGATGCAGCTCCCAGTGCCCCCGGGGCCCACCTGGGACTCTGAAGTGGCCCTCGGAGCCGATCCTCAGGAACTCAGCATCCATCTGGGTGCAGCCGTCGGCCCTGGGTGCACAGCTGGTCACTCCCCACCAGGCACCCTCCTTCCTCCCAGCCCAACCAAGCCCAACCCAACCCAGGCAGCTCACCGCGGGAACTCCATGTGGACGTTGAGACAGCCTCCTTCAGTGGCATTGATGGCCCTGGTGGACATCAGCAGGTGGTCTTTCTTGCCCAGGAACACTTTGCAGTCAGACACCATGGAGACAACATACCAGAGGCCTGTGAACTACAGGACAGCTCAGTGAGCAGCAGGCCTGACAGCCAGCAGCTGGACCTCCTTGTCCAGGGACCTCGGGGACCAGAGAAGCAAGGACCTGCCTGACACCTCACAGTGAGGGGTCCCCACTAGGATGGATACTAGCCCCAGGTGCCCCCTTGTGGAAGGGGCTAGCAATGGCCCCCAAGCCCAGGGTTGCTTCGGGATTAAACAGAGAGTGGGTCTAAAGTCTTCCCTGGCGGGGCGCCCTTCACGGCAGGGCTGCGCGGACAGTGGCAGTTTCTGTTCTCACTGCTGATGCAGGGGTCGGCCCCACCCCACCCAGGCACAGCGCAGAGGAGGCCCAATACCTTTTTGGTATCGAAGTCTGGCTGCACCAGGACCTCGGCCAGAGCGGTGGACAGCCAGAGCAGCAGCAGGACCAGGCTCAGCAGAAACAGCCTCATCCTCAGGCCTGCCCTCCAGCCCCAGCACCCAGACCCCAGGCCCCAGAAGCCCTGGCTTTATACCCCAGATCAGCCCCTGGGCTCAGGAATGCACCGGTGGGGGTGAGCGGAAGGCACTTTGAAATGCCTGCCCCTTTGTCCATTGTTGGACACAATCACTTGATTGTCCCCTCTGGCCCCAGGGTCACTTCCTGCAGGGCTCCAGACAGCCAGGCTCTCACCTGTCTCACTGGCCAAGGATTTTTCCCCAAACCTGCCAGGCACGTCACTACTCAAGGGTCCAGCATCGGTAGCCACCAAGCCACAGCAGAGCTCTGTCATGCTTTCAGGCCTACACCTAAGCACCTCTGTCCATCCCCCTGGCCTGGCTGGGGTGGCTCTGGGGGCTTGGGGGTGCTGCTAGGACCAGAGTCTAGGGCATCCAGCAGTCCCTGCTCCCTCTCATCCTCAGCTCAGGGCTTGGCTCACCACTGGCCAGGCCGCTAGACCTCGTCCAGGGGTGGCCTGTGCCAGGACAGCAGTGAGAGAGACCTGGGCACCCTCCCCCCAGACCCCACTGCTCCCTCACAGTTCACTGTGGGGCTTCCTGCAGACAGGCCTGGGACAGGAGGGGCGGGCTGGCATTAGGGTGGATTACCGTATCCACAGCTGCCTTATCACCAATTTCATAAGCGTGCAGGCAGGAAGGACGCCGGGGAGGCGCCAGGGCTGGTGGAGCTGGAGCACGGAGCACCCAGGGACTCTGGGCCAGCAGCCACACAGCACGTGGCCTCAGGGCTCACCACCTGGACCCTCTCACTGTGAAGTCTGGGTCAGGGACAGACCCTCAGCTCAGGCGGGGAGGGAAGGAAAGAAGTCAGGGCAGGTGCCCCCTCAGCCAAGTCCCTGCCCAGCTCGCTGAGTGGCAGAGAGCAAAGAGGGCTTCCAGAAGGAAGGTCACAACAGACTGATGAAGGACAGGTCAGCTCCTGTGAAGAACTCTGAGACTCGTGGGAACAGCAAGCCCAGTCAGACACAGCACAGAGATTGATCAAGACCACTCAGGGAGGAAGACATGGACAGTGCCCCAGAAAGGTGCTCAGTGCCGTCAGCTGCCACAGGTGTGCAAACTGTGATGCCCCGAGACCCAGCCACACGATCCCCAGAAGGGCCAACAGCTCTCAGGTGGATATAGAGATCCCCGAGGGCTGGCCAGGACGGGGAGCCTTGGCGCTCCACCATGGCGCAGCGAGATGCTCTGGAAGACCCTCCCAGTGAGACCCTCGCTGGCCCTCCACTGTGATGCTTACTCCCAGGTGCCAGCAGTGGCCCTATTGTCGCTGAAGATGACACACCAAGCCTGTTTGTGGCTGTTAATAGTGACTTCATTCAAAGAAGTGGGCCGGGGTGGGGTGTAGCTGGGTGGTAGACCACCTGCCTAGAGTAGTGAAGTGTTTGCCTGGAATGGGAGAGGCCCTACATTCAATCTCCAGCCCTGCAAAAAAGAAAAGAAAGGTGGATGCCCTTCAGGACTGACGGAGGGTGGGCTGTGGCCGTCCCTGCAAGTGGCGCTCCTGAGGAATGCGCACGAAGGGCCAGAACACCAATTCTGGGCCGTGGGGTCCTTCTCCCACATCACTGAGTGAGAGGGGCTGGTCCTAAAGTCTGCCATCCTCACCACTCCTTTGTGATGCCCTAGAATAGGCCAAGCCACACCAACAGGGGACAGCCCAGTGGCTGCCAGGGACTGGGGAGCAGAGGAGCATGAAGAAGCTTCTGGGGGCAAGGGGCTGGTGTGGGGCTGGCATGGGCTTTGACGGTGGCAGCTGCACAATTGCATTTGTTTGGAGTCACACGACTGCTCCAAGAGGTGGGCCACCACAAGTGCATTGTACCTTGGTGTCTAATGCACACCCAGGACCCCCCCATGAGCAGGTTTGCCCGTGGAAGTCTCAGTTACTCAAAGCCAACTCCATCTGCAACATTACATGGAACTCCTGGAATGAATCGTCTGAGTTTATGACGACATCGCATGGCTCCACCCTGCCCCACTTGGAACATGAATGTCCTTGTCCACTACATGTGTGCCATATACCCTACCACCAGATAGCCACCGAGCAGCCATCTGCTATCAGGTGGCCTGTCCCAGGGTGGCAGTGCTTGTGTTCCCGGGGCCTCTACTTAATAAAAGTGTGCAGGCAGTGGAGCTGACCCTTATATGGCAGCATAGTGTGGTGACAGTTCCATTGTGCCAGCAGTTGTTCACCTCTTACTGTGCCTCCTTCAGGAGATTTACCATAGGTGCAGGGAGCACAGGGAGGCAGACCCCGGGGACTCCAGGGCTGTGAGCCCCCAGCACTCACTGGGGAGCACAGGGAGGCAGTCCCCGGGGACTCCAGTGCTGCGAGTCTGCAGCACTCACCGGGTAAGGGGAGCAGGCAGACACTCTTCCTTCCCCCTTAAGTATGATGAAATCTGCTCCCCAGAAGCCATCTCCTGGATCCAGGGGCAGGGAGGCCTGGAGGCTCTGAGGCGTGGCCGCCATTGAGGCCTTGGGAGCCCTGGAGCTAAGAGACAAATTCCAGGATCATTTCACAGACATCCAGGGCCCACAACCTCCAACCCCAGTCCATTGGGCATAGTGTCAGGATTCAGCAGCGCTCCACTCCAGAGACAAATGTCAGCCACCAGGGACAGAATCCAGACCCAGCAGAGGCCCCACAGCAAGTGCAGCTGAGCCTGGATCCAACCTGAAAGGTGCAGGGTGGGCTCCTGCCCCCAGATCATCCCTGGGGAACCTCCACCTGGATTCTTCCATGTAAAACCATCCCTCCTCACTGGCCTTCCTGGAACCCCTAAAGTCCAGCCCCCCTTAGGGGCCCGAGTGAGCCTCATTAAGCATACATCAGGGTCATCTCTGCCTAAAATCTGCCTCTTGATCACCGTGGTGACAAGCATAAAATCCAGCCCCCAGCTCCACCACCCACATCCTGTTCCCATCCCCCCTGCCCCCACCTGAAAGCTTCCTCCTCTGAGCAGGCTTCCTGGCCCTACCCATGTACACTGGTCTGGATCATCTTCCCCTGCGTTGTGCATTGCCTGCCTGCCATGCACGCTCCTGAAAGCTGCACGGGAGCAGAATCTAGCCCTTAACTCAGGGTCTGGCATGTGGAAATTGCTCCCTTAACAGACCAAACATGCTTGTGTCTTTCCAGATGTCAGATCCACTGAGTAACAGTGAACTCTCGGGCCACACCACCTTCATCACTGGGTGCTTATGGGCCATCTGGTAGCAGTAGGCTGGGTGGTCGCTGGTTGTTTTTTCCAATCTTCATCTCTAACACCTAAACACTCGAGTCACACATCACACTCCACACAGCCCTCTCTGGATATGTACACATACACAGATGTCACAGAAAGGCTAGGAAATGGCTAAGGCAGCCGCAGGGTGCAGGAGGCTGACCTGAGAGTGAAGGCAGAGAGCAGGTCAAATGCAGAGTCGCTGTAGGTGGTCAGATAAGATTAGGGACCGGCTGAGAACTTGTTCAGGGTGCAGAACTGTCAAAACGCAGAAACTCACCCTAGGCCACAGTCTGCACAGACGCGGTTTCACAGTGTCAGCTGGAGTGTCAGCCTGAGATGGCAGCTTGGAGTGAGCTGTGCGTGGTCATCACAGGCAGGGGAACCACACTCTGCTGAAGCCCAGGACAGAGATTCCAGGGTTCAGCACTGTGGTGATTCTCCTGGGTGAGGCTGGTGAGGAGTGACCAGGTGACGGGGTCAGGGTGCCGCCGTGTCCCCTCTCAGGGTGCCCCTCCTTTTATGGGTCTCATGTGAGGGGGCTGCAGCAGTTGGTGGTCTTCTGTGCTCAAAAGCTCATGGGCCTGGTTTTTCTAATATGTCCCTGCATTCATGTACTTCTGATTAGTTTGATAAGTTCCTGGGTGGTCATTCTTATCAACACTATCAATTTACTTATCAGTTCACGTCCGATGGTCATTACTGACTTGTATAAGCAAGGTATGGAGTCATTCCACCTCAGAACATACACTCAAAGTGGAGTAGTCACATAAAACTACTGCTTTACGAGATGGAGTCACTCAGTATTGGATGCAGCCTGAGAGCTGCTGTTCCACACACCATGGAATCCCTCGGGGCAGGCACAGCTGAGAGCTGCTGTCCTACACCATGGAGTCGCTCAGGGCGGGCACAGATGAGAGCTGCTGTCCTATACCATGGAGTCGCTCAGGGCAGGCGCAGTCTGAGAGCTGCTGTCCTACACAATGGTGTTGCTCAAGGCTGGCACAGCTGAGAGCTGCTGTCCTACACCATGGAATCACACAGGGCAGAAGTTGCCTGAGAGCCCTGCACACCTTGGAGTCACTCAGGGGGTGCAACCTGAGAGCTGCTGTTCTATGCCTCATGGAGTGAATCTGAACCGGGCACAGCCTACTCTCCACACTTAACTTCTCCTGAATGAGTGAGTGATGAATGGATGGAATCTGGTCACCCACAGGTTGCTAGAGCCTGGGATCTTTGTAGCACACTTTAGCCCAGGCAGGTCTCATACAGCAGCATGTGGCCTGACTTTTCTGCTGTGCCAGAGGCCACACCAGTCAGAGCTTGCCCCTCTCCAACCCCAATAGTGTCCAGCACAGGGCATGGCTGCCAGGGCCAGGCTTGGGGGCACAGGCAAGTCCTCCATCACATCCTACAACCACAGCTCCCTGAAGGGCAGCGCAGGCCTGTGCACACCCTTCTGCATCCTCAGGAGACCCAGGCAGGGCTCCAGGTGACCTGGGTGTATCCTTAGGAGTAGTGTTCACACCTGGCACCACCACCTGCCAGAACAGTGGAAGGTGCAGTCCCAGGAATGGCCCCAGGGTGGCAACAAGAGGCCTGTTCAGTGGGCTCCAGTGAGATAGGTGGGTCCTGGAGCAAGAAAATCTGCTCTCAGTGGGCAGCTCTTGGTGCTGCAATGTACCAAGTCCCATGCTGTTACCAGTGGGCAGACACGTGTTCAGCCTTACCACCCTGGAAACATCCTCAGGGAGAGGCCAGACCCTCGTCTTAGGACTGCATTTACCTGAAATGTCAGGAAGGGGCAAGTCCAGAGACAGAAAGCAGACTGGGCCTTGGCAGGAGCTGGAGGGGCGTTAGGACTGTAGTGAGTGGGGGTTTCTAACAGGGGCCATGGAAATGCTCTAGAGTGATAGCACTGGTCATCCCACAGCTCTGAAAATGTGCTAAAATTACTGACTGTATACTTAGTCCACGTCAGACACAAAGACAGGAAACCCAAGTCTCAGATCCACCTCCCCAAAGGTAGGGCTTGTGAACATCTGTGGCCAAGGCACAGGGAAAGGGGATCGGAGGTTAACTAAAAGCAGGCAAAGTGGCTTGAGTCTAGGAAAGCTAGCAACTGAGAGCAGATGGCCTCTAGAGGGTCCCTTGCTGTCACAGCCACACTGCATCCTGGCGACAGCCAATGGAGCTCAGCAACACCCAACATCCTCTGCCAGTCTCTTCCTGCAATGCAGGAAGAGACTGGCTCCAGGACAAAACAGTTTCTGGTTTCTCCATCCCAGCTCCCAGGGGGCGTCAGGGCCTCGCCAGGACAGCCACACGGTGTGGGGGTGCCAATCTCTCAGTCAGACAGGACAACAACAGCCATCACCCAGGCGTCTACTCTGACCCCGTGACAACACCCAGAGCCCGGGAGAGTAACATCTAGGGTTCAGTTCATGTGTGGGAGGGGATGTGTGGCCCAGGAGGATGCTGAGGGAGGGGGAGCCTGCACAGGGGGCCTCCCACACCCAGCCCCCCAGGCCAGGCAGAACCATATCCTCCAAGGCCACTCACCTGGCTGGACAGGCCCCCAAGGCTGAGGGCTTGATGTGTGGAAGGCAGAGGATAAGGCACAAGTTAGGGGTCCAGGGAAGTCCAGGGGCTCAGCCAGGAAAGCCCTCAGTGATCAGCTGCCGGGGAGCACAGAACAGAGACGGGGAGCAAGGAGAGGCGTGGAGGAGAGGCTCGGGGAGAGTATGGGCATTCAGGAGAGAGGAGGGGGAGATGAATTCAGGGGCAGGAGGGAACATCCAGGGGCTTCTCCTGCCAGTGCTGGACCCAGGTGCCCCTCCACCTGCTCCCAGCTGCCTGAAGATAGACAGGGCTGGGCACACCAAGGCGGAGCCCCAGGGCAACATACAGCCGGGGTCAGGGGTCCCTTCAGGCCTCCCAGGGCCTCTTTACCTCAGAGTCAGAAGCCACGAGGTCGCTACTGAAATTCCTCTCCCTACTCCACCAGTGTTGGGGCCGCCCTGTAGAGCCCCTGCTGACTTCACCTGCAGGAGGGAGGTGGCAGGAGCCTCACCTTGTCATGGAGGACCCAGCTCTGGAGCCAGGGAGCCAGGGAGTGGGTGGCTCTGCTGGGAGGAATGGGAAGGCCTACCTTGCAGACCCTTGTGCCCACCCTCTTCCTGTCTCTCTAGGCTCTGGGCTGGGAGGGAGATGTGTGTCCAGGTGAGAGGTGCCTACATAGGTGGCAGGCTGGCAAGGGACTGACGGGAGGAGCCACCCTGAGGAACCTCCAGGGCAGTGGTCCAGGATAGCCTCCTTGAGGTGTGGGTGGCAGCAGGAAGAGGCTGTGCTCATCGGTACTGCCCCCAAAGCCCACCCTCTTCTGTTGTGAAAATCACACTTCTGAAGGCTCAGGTTAAGGTGGCTGTCATCCAAAGTGGCCCTGGTTTTCCTGACCTACCAGGGCCTAAAGGGGAGCATGGCAACCCTGCAGGGAGAGGTGGGTACTCTCCCAGGGGTGAAGATGCCTCTATCTCCTCTCTCAGCCCACTTTCCCTCACCCCACTCAAGGGCTAGGGCTAGGCCAGTCTTGAGTTTACAGGAGTGGAGACAGAGCAGCTGGGAAAGAGGAGCCACCTGGCAGCTAAGGTAAGAGGGACCTCCCCAGGGGCCTGTATGCTAAGGCCAGGGAAGCATGTGGGGAGCAGGCCCAGCAGAAGGCTGGGTGCTTAAGACCCTTCCCAGCAGCCCTATGCTCTGGGGATGGGGATGGGCCAGTCTTGACCTCCATCGATGGGGGACAGGGAGGCATGGTAGGACCTTGGCGTCATGACTGGTGCCTCAAGGCCTCACAACACTGGGCCCGCTAGGACCTGCAAAGTGTCTGCACTCACCTGTGCTGAAGGTGGCTGGTGGGGGGTGTTCAGGACCCTGCCCATAATTATGTTGGCAATGTAACTTTAAACTAGCTCAGTTGGCCTCTGTCAGTAAGAACTTTGCCAAGTCATCTGCATGAGCTGTACAGAAGTTAGCTTGCACAGAAGTTGGTGTGGTCTGTAACTTCCTCTGGGACCGTAAAGCTCAAGCTGTGCTTATCTAACGTACAAGAATGATGGGATGAGTCTTTTTCCCAGGGAGAACACCCTGTGCGGAAGGTGGTGTTTCTTCCTTTCGTTTTTTAAGAGAGACAGGGAGAGATTGAGAGAGAGAGAATCAACTTTATTTTCTCATCTGGACTTTGTTTCTCCAACACTTAGTTGTGTATGTGGTGCTGGGGTTTGAACCCAGGTCTTTGCATATGGCAGACAAGCGCTCCAACTACTGAGCCACCCCTATATATATATATATATCTTTTTTTTAAAGATAGAGGGACAGTGAGAGAGGAGAAAGAATCAATTTTATTTAGTTTTTCATGTGGCTTTTGTTGCTCAGACACTTCATTGTGTATGTGGTGCTGGGGTTCGAATCCGCATACTTGCACATGCTAGGCAAGCGCCGGGCAAGCTCCGTAACTTCTGAGCCACCACTCCAGCCCCCTGTTATATTTTTATTGAGAAAGGGTCCCGCTGTCTGGTTGATCATTATCTTCGGGGAAGGGCAGTACCTCTTGAGTGGACGATTCAACTCTCCTGTGTTTGCAGGCTTAAGCCCAGGCTTGCCCTGGAATATTCTGGGCACTGAGAAGCTGTCTAGGTTACTGCTTCAAACCCTGTAAGATCAAACCTGTTGCTAAGCCACGAAACCAGTCATCCGACCCTGAGGCACTTTCCTTGTACCCTCATACACAGAGCAGATGGGCACAGAGGGAAGACAGTAGGAGGCCTGTGGAGGCCTCACCTACAAGCCAAGGAAGGAGGTAGGAGGCAGGAGCAGAACTGGAAGTTTCGACAAGTCTGTGGCTTTACCGCAGCCAAGAAGAATCTTCCCAGCCCTTCTGTAGCCTCAGCCTGTCTGCTCCTCCTACCCCATCCTACGCAGCAACCCCCATGGCTGTTTCTAGACCTTCCTCCTCCCCTCCAGAGGACATCCGCTCCTTTGGGGTCTCCACTTCCCGCTATTCAGACTTTAGCAACCAGCTCATGACCCCTTCAACCCTTAGCACCAACGGTGGCTGCTACATGCCTCAGCCACCCAGCTCTTTTGAGGCTCCACCCTGGCCACCTCACCTCACCTCACCTCCTGGCCCTCAAATCACTGCTCTGTCCCCAGTCCAGCCACATGCTACCCTAGTGGGTGCCTCCAAGCTCCGGACCTTTTGACTACATGCCCCCTGTCTTCCCTTTCCCCTTCAGCCTGTTGGAAGGCACCAGAACCAACTCATGGAGCTTCATAACCATTTGCCACTCTCACCTGCCAAATTCTAGCCGGCTCCACCCAAACCTGTCCAGTCCATGCTGTCTGGGCTCAACAGTAGAAAGCTACTTGACTGCATCACCCAACTGGACTTCTGGCCTAGGGGGTCTCATAGCAAGCAGACCAACCTGTCACTAAAGCAGTGATAGCTCTTGGATAGGGTCCCAAGGAGTTCCTTGGAGAGAGAAGGAACTCGACTCAGGACCAGCAGAATCCTTGACACACATGATGGAAAAGAACTCCAGCGTGTGTCAGTACAGGCACAGAGACTTACCAAGGAAAGCAAGGAACACACATCTGGGAGAATGTGGCCATCTCCAAAGTGAGAGACACGTTCCCGGGTTCCCGGCTCTTCTTTTAGAGGAAACTAGGTGAGAGGTGGGTATGGGAAGGTGTGTGGCATTCTCAGGAGCCTAGGCTAACCTGGTTTCCATTGTTTGATCAATAGGTAACACTGGAAAGTCTCCTATATAATAGGTTCCTTAAAATGCCATAGCTGTCTTTACTTAATGTATTTATTGGTGGGCTAATTAACAAGCGCCTAAAATAATTAAGAGGGTGAATTCAAGTAACTTTAAGATTTACAGATTTCCCAGAAAATTGGAAATGACAGGCCTGAGAAAGGCCAGCTTGGAGTGACAGTTTGGGGAAAATATGAAGAACCTCAGTTTAAAATGATATTTCCTTATCTTTCTTTTACATCTCCTTTCTACCCATTTTTTTGAGCGAGACAGTGAGAGAGAGAGAAGAAGATTCTATTTAGCTTTTCATGTGGCTTTTATGACACTTCGTTGTGTACGTGGTGCTGAGATAGTTTAGGAGAGATAGTAAAATGGCTAGGTAGTCAGGACCGTGGGCCCCATTCAACCACACCTAGAAGCTGGCCAGTAGAGAGTGACTGACAGGTATGCTCAGGGCCTTCCTATGCAAAAGACCATCAGGCTCACCAGTGGGAGCAACTCCATTGTTCAGGGGTGGGAAGACTCAGAAGTGCTGGTGGACACAGATGGGAACTAGGAAAGCGTTGCTACCTGTTTTGCATAATTTTAACCAAAGATTTGGGTGCTTAGTTTCAATCCCTGTTTTACATAGAGTTTAACCAATGATGTTGGTGCTTTTCTCAATGCCTGCTTTACATGAATCTTAATCACGGCTCACACCCAAACCAATATAACCCCTGGCCTAACTTTCATTAAGTGGTGTCCTGCTTCCAGGTACCTCTCCACCTTGTGGAGACTCTGCTCTCCTCTTCCTTAGATAAATCCTACTCCTTTTACTCCTCCCTTTCGTAGTTGTTGTGGATTTTATTCTGCAACACAAAAGTCAATAGTGGTAGTGGGAGGCGGGGGGGGGGGGGTTTAGCTCTTAGCTGGGGAGCTGCTTACACTATGGTCAGCTGTAGAAACCAGCAGCCAACCCAAATTCCCAGTTTTAACTGGGAATAGCTGCAAACACTAGAAATGGGCTATTTGGTCACAGATATGTGCAGTGGGCCCCAAACTCCATTTGCCAGCTGGAGCAGAGAATCCAGACTCATCTCAAAACCCTCACATCAGTGCTAGGGTTCGAACCCATATCCTTGTGCATGCCGGGCAAGCACTGTAACCACTGAGCCACTGCTCCAGCCCTCTGTTTTCTTAAAAATTCTTATTTCCTCCCTGAAACTCACTGCACTTCCCCAAAACTCTTTTCCCACTCTCCTCTGTTCAATTTCCTGCTCTTTCTCAAGCGCTTCATTGGCAAGATGGACGCCCCTACATTCCGCATCCAGGAAGAAATGTCCTTGCTCCTGCAGCCTCCTGCACAAGTCCCTGCGGGTCTTCTCTCTCCTCACACCGGTCACCGCTGGTGCACACTTCGGGGCTCCTCGGCATGGTCTCCCCTCTGACAGCCTCCGGCAGGCTGGCCTCTCCCTGGGTTTGAGGCCAGTGGCCCCAGCCAGGCTCTGGGAGCAGGGTCCTTCATGGGACCAAGAGTGGGGTTCGGTGGTCTTTTTGGAATTACTTTGCAAAATAAAGACTCCAAAAATCACTACTCGTGGTCGCCTTCCAAGGATTCAATCTCTGAGCCGAGGCCTGAAGCATAAACACAACTCAACAATGGGAACTAAGGATATGACCCTCTGCCCAAAAGGAAGTATAGCGGCCGCGCCTGCGCAGACCAGCACTTCAGACCCCACCCCCAGCCCCGCTGCGCTTGCGCAAGCCGGCACTTCAGGCTCCACCCCCGTCCCCGGCCCCGCCCTCCTCCGCGGAGTTTTGCTTGCCGGCGCTTCCAACCTTGCCACCATGGTGACCCTCGGCCTGTCCCGCGTGGACGACGCCGTGGCCGCCAAGCACCCGGTGAGAAGACCAGCCTAGGACGCGGGACCCGGGCCTCAGCAGCGGGCCTGAGCGGGGAGTGGGGCTGGCAGGGCTTGCCCCGGGCAAGGAGGACGGGACGCCGGATGGGCTTAGCGGGAGGTGGGACGTGTGCAACCGCTAGCGTCTCACTCCCCCACGACCAGGGCCTGCCCAAAGGAGGGACTGGAAGGACGGCCAGGGAAGAGGGAGGGGGGATTGATCCTCGAACGCCCTTCCCCCTCCCAGGGACTCCGCGAGTATGCCGCGTGCCAGTCAAACGCCTTCATGAAGGGCGTGTTCACCTTTGTCACAGGTAGGCTGGGGCCAGGTGTCCTGCGGCGCCAAAGAAACCCACCCTCCTGTCCTACCCCGACTCCCCAGCAGGTGGCACCAATCCGCCTGCTGCGGTGCGCTCAGAGCACCCAGGTAGGTGGTCCCCCCAGCCCAGTTTGCGGGCTGACTTGATGGACCCTGGCTCTTGGCAGGCACCGGCGCGACCTTCGGCCTGCAGATGTCCATTCAGAGAAAGTTCCCGTACCCGGTGCAGTGGAGCCTGCTGGTGGCTGTGGGTGGGTACCCCAGAGTGCACACCTGGCCCTGAAATGCACCTGAGTAGCAGAGATGGCTGGGTCTTAGGCAAGGGTGGGTTTCTGCTGAGGATACGCGACTACAGTTCCTGCCCTCCTGCATCTAGCATGCGGCTCCAATTTGCATAGAAGCTCTGTCCAGTCGACCCACCATGTCTTCCCAGAAATAGCCTGTACCCAGGTTCCCTTCTAAGTACAAAGGCTGAGACCCTCCTGCTTCCTGCTCCCAGGTGCAGGCTCCGTGGCCAGCTATGGGGCGACAAGAGCGGAATCACAGAAATGCAGCAGCCTCTGCCTCTTCCTGGAGACAGGGCAGCTTCCCAGAGATGTGGGCACAGGTGACAGGCCTTGGGGGCAGCGAGTTGCAGAAGCCCAACTTCCAGAGCCCAGAGTTTTAGAAGGCAAGTCCAGGAGACCCAAGTCATAGGTTGGGTAGGGCTTCCCTCCAGGCCCTGCTTCCTTGGCCTGCCACTCTGGAGGGGCTGGACCTGGACTGGGAGCGGCAGAGAGCTTGACTACTGCATTCACAGGAGGAAGATTTGGGGGACCGGGTGGCCCTGAAACGGAAGAGTACAGAGTGAGGAGTGTGGGCAGGGCACAGGAGCTGTGTAGGTATCCTAAAAGAGCACTCAGGCTGCGAGACCTTGACCCCATACCAAGCCCACGGGCCCCAGCCTTGCCATCCCGGTCATGGGACTGTTTTTGCTGTGGTAGAATGAGGCAGTGGTCCTGAGCAGCCATGCATGTGGGTCTGTCTCTCTCACTTTGCCTTCTACAGATCCACGCAGCTAAGAGCTTCAGCCAGTTTGCAAAGGATCTAGGGCGAGAGGAGCCCTGGAACAGCCCTTGGCAACCCCATCCCCAAGCTTGCCCTCCCTGCTTCACACAGGCTTCCCCACCTTTACCAAGCCTCACAAACCTGTGCATTCTGCTGCTGCCCCAAGCCCAGGACCTGCCTGGGATGTTGGCTCAGAAGGGCTCTGGGAGTGTGGGGGATTCTCCTGGGGGCAGGAAGAAACAGGGCCAGCACTTTGCGCCAGAAAGGGTTGTGTTTCACACACATGTGGAGATGGCAGCTGCACGTAGTAAAAGTCATCTGTGCACTCTGGTGCTCTGGTCCCTCTCTGGCCCCTCCGCCCACTACAAGTCCAAGAAGACCACTGGTAGTGGCAGTGTGAGGCTAATAAACAGCTACAGCTTGTCCTTTTTCCCACCTGAGCCCTAATGCAATTGAGAATGAAAAGAATAAGGATATGATCAGCCAGGCATGGTGGTGCACACCTGTAATCCCAGCCACTTGGGCCACAAGCAGGAGGATGATAAGCTCAAGGCCAACCTCAGCAACTTAAGACTGTCTCAAAACAACAAAAAAGGGCTGGGGGTATAGTTCAGTGGTAAAACAAAGATGAGATCACTTGAGAGACTGAGACAGGAGGATCACAAGTTTGAGACCAGCCTGTGCAACGTAGATTCTGTCTCAAAAAAAAAGCTGGGGACATGGCTCAATGGTTGAGCACAAGTGGACTGGATTCCTAGTACTACGAGAAAAAAAAAATCAATGGTCACCCTTATGACAACATAACTGGCTTGGGAGGGTGTGCAAGGGAAGTTCCTAATGCAGAACCCCAGAATTGGGCATTCCTACTGCTCCATGGGCCACATGTGGGTGTCTGTAACAAACATTCGCTGAAGGAGCGAGCAGCCGCTTAAAGCAGACTGCACCGGCTCTGGCTCCCCCAGTGTGGGCTGTGCCCACCTGCCTCTCATTCCAAACTTACCCACTTGTGAGGCCACCTCCCCATGAACAGCCAGACAACCTGCATCACCCAGGCTGCAAAGAGGAGGAGGCAGCGATCATCCACACCCTGGGCTCCCTGCAACCGGGCCCCCTGGCTGGGTCAGCCCAGCTCAGCCCCTGCACCATGGAGGACCAGGTGCTCTGAGCGGTAGGAAGGCAGAGTGGCAGCAGGCCAAGGTGATGGTGGCTTAAGCCTAACAGAATTTTGATTTTCCTTCCTGTAAAAGTACATCTGAGTTGTGCCCCAATGTCTTTTGTCAACAACACAGTGTGCATGGGGTGAGTTAAAAAGGAAGGGTTTGTTTTGGTCCAAGTCTGGTCCAAGTTCAAGGGGCCACATCTGGTGATGGCCACTTTGCTGAGGGGTGACAGGTGGGACAGGGCATCGTCTGGTGAGAGAGCACACATGTGTCTCCTGTTTTCTCCCTCTTTCTGCAGGGCCACCAGAATTCTGTTGGGAGGGCTCCACCCTGCTGACCTAATATAATTGTAATACCCTCCCAAAGGCCCCACCTCTAAGCACCCCAGTCCAATTAAGTTTCCAGCTCTTTAATACTTAACAATGGGGATTGAACTCTGGCTTGAGTTTCGGGACAAACTATATTCATACCACAGTAGGTCCAGGATTATTAGGCAGTTAAGAACCAAGGCTCGTTTCAGCCTGCACCAGCTGTAGTAGCCCCATTCCCAAATCCAGACATGGTTCCACGTGGTTGCACCAGCTCCAGTTATTGTGTCTTCATCCTATTTAGCGGAGGAAGAAAGACAAGGAAGGCAGTCACTGCTTTCACATCACTGTCCAAAACTGAGTCATAGGTCCATCTACTGTAAGGTTACCCAGGAAGGCTTGCTCTGGACAGCCACGTGTCCTGCTGAAATCCAGAGTCGATATCTGAGGGAGAGGAGAGAGCCAGCTAGCTTGTTTCAGCCATACACCAAGTTGTGTATGCTGTGGTCTGACCACTTGCCCCAGTACTTCAGGACATGACTGGAGGCTGGAGGTATGGGAGGGATCTAATCCAATGTGACCGGTGTGTGTCCTTACAAGAGGAGACAGACCAGGACACAAACATGCACAGGGATAACTATATGGGGGCACAGGGAAAAGAGGGTGTTTGCAAGCCATGAAGACAGGCCTCAGAGGAACCATCCTGTGGCACCTGGCTCCTGTACTTCAGCCTCCAGGATGGAAAATAAACCTCTGTTGTATGAGTCGCCCAGTCTGTGGTACTTTGTTTCAGAGGACTCTTGCAAACAAGGTCAGGGGAAAGTAATCCATCCCATGTACCCCACAGCATCCCAGGCTGTTCACAATGCATGACACTCTTAAGGGAAGGGGCTGGGTACAGAGGCAGGGGGATGACCCTCCTGGGTTAAGCAACTTCTAAACCAAGGTCCAGGGGTTCTGAGGGAGGTGAGAGCCAACTAGGCTGGGCTCCAAGCAGCACAGCAAAGATCAGGAGAAGTTGGAAGAGATGGGTGAAGTGAGGGACAGAGTCAGGGTTGGGGGTAAGACAGGTCATCCAGGGCATGGACTGAACTTGGCAGTATGTGAGGGGTGGGGATAGTTCCTGCAAGATAAGGATAGTTCAAATAAGTTTGGGAGATGCACTCCAGAGACTCTGTGGAGGCCACCTGGGGCCATGGAAGGAGACAAGGAAGGAGCAAAGTTGCAGATGTGGAGTGTGTGACAAACCACCACAATCACCCATCACCCCAGAGGAAAGTGGCTCCTGGCAGCAGAGCTGCTAAGCAGTGAGCAGCCACCACAAGGCTCTTCCTTAGAGCAAGCGTACAGAGGTGATCCAGAGGCTGGCTGGGGAAGCGGGATTCCAAGTTCACTGGGCATTGAGAACCCTGACTGCCATCACAATGGGCTGTAATTCCAGGGACAATGTGAGCCTTGGCTCTGTTGAAAGGGCAATGTACAGGGAGAATGAGAAGTGCAGAGGACCCTGAGGGCCCTTGAGGGCCATCATGAAGGTGCATGAGGCAGATGTGGAGGGGCAGGAACTGAGGACCATCACCCAGCTCCAAGGTGTGTCCCACACTGGCTAGCACCTGGCCTGCAGGGACCAGGACCTTCAGTTTCAATGCCAGGACATGGAGGAACAATATGCCACCCAACTGTCCCCCATCCTGCCCTGGGCTGGGAGAAGGGCTCTAAGAGGCCTGCTGTGGGAGGGGGCTGGATGAAGGAAGAGACTTGAAGAGGATTTGTGAGGTTAACAGCAATAGGGGCTCCAGCAATAGGGGCTCCAGGGCCGGCAGGACAGGCGGGACCTCCCCGCTTCTGTGGGCAGCATATCTGGAAGACAGCAAGGATGTCCCCATCCCTGGTTGTGGCCTCACCCTCTCCGCTGTCCAGTACCCTGTCAATGACGGCCCTGCAGATCACCAACGCAGAGCAGTGGAGCGCTTTTCTCCCAGGGACAAGTGGGAGGAGGGAGCATGGCTCCGGGAGTGTCTCCCATACCCTGCTCTGGGCTCCCTGCCCTGGATTCCAGGCCAGGTCATTGGCCCAAACCCTGGCCATCCTGTCCCCTCGGCCACCACAGAGCAATGTCGGGCGCTCCAGATCCAGGGGGTGAAAGAGAAGACCGCACAGAACAAGGCGACGCTGGCACTCCTGCGCAGCAACATCCGCCGCGGGGCCCAGGACTGGGCTTTGGCCAAGAAGGTGCGCGGGCTTGGGCTAGGGCTGGCCGCGCGCTGAAGAAACACCCTTCCTCTCATCCCCCGCCCCTTTCTCTCCGGGGCTGGGGGCCGTGTTAGGGTGGGATCTATGCTGACCCTTGGCCTGGGCAGGTTCCCCACCACCCACCGGAAGGCTTGGCATTTGTGAGCACACGTCCTGCCTCCGGGGCGCACACACACTCCTCTCCAGAGCCCCATGACGCCCGAGCGGCTGTGGCCTGGAGGTCACGCAGTGCTCACCTCTCGAGGCCCCAGGAGCAGAGGTGTCGGTGATGGACTAGCATAGGGTGCAAGAGGTCTCAGGGAGATAGATGCCTGCAGGCTCCGGCGGCTGGGGGACGCAAAGGGGCCCGACGCCGGGCTCAGCCGCCGCCGCTCCACAGTACGACCAATGGACCATCTCCAAAGCCTGCGGGAAGGATGTGCAAGCGAGACTGGCGTACGGCCGCAGCAGCACGGAGGTACCGCGGCGGGCGGGCCAGGGGCGGACCCACCCCCTAAAGGGTGCCCGGGCGCCCGCCGAGGGAAAAGCTCGTTCCCATCGCAGGGCTCCTGTGGGGCAGACGCGCGTCACTGCCCGGTGCCCCGCGGCGCCCACTCTTGCACCCACGCGCGGACTCCCTTCCGTACCCAGGTGGCGCGAGAGAAGCTGCGCAAGTACGTCTTCGACCGCGTGAACGTACACAACGTGCTGATCCACCTGGTGCGGCGGCGCGGGCAGAGGCTAGAGAGCTTGCAGCTGGAGCTGGCCAGCCTGCGGAGCCAGCCCGACGCCACCAAGGAGGAGCTGCGGCTGCTGCAGGTGCCGCAGGGACGGGGCGGGACCTGCCTTGGGGTCCTCGGCGGGCGGGGCGGGGCCTGCAGCGTGGGGCTTCTTGGAGGGGCGGGCCCTATGGTGGGCGGGGCTCCGATGCAGGAGGCGCGGCCGGGCGGGAGGAGCGGGACTCCGGGAGCGAGCAGATGGGAGCCAGGGAGAGCTGGCAGGGTTAGTGCCTTCCGCGGGCCTGTCGCAGGCCGCGCTCAGCGAGCCCTGCGCGTGCCCCAGGTCATCCGCCAGCTGGAGAACAACATCGAAAAGACGACAGTCAAGATCACCACCAGCCAGAACATCCACGTGCTGTACTTGGACCTGCTGGACTACCTGAAGAAAGTGAGCCCATCTCCCCGCGCTGGCCTGCTGGCCTGGCGGGGTGGGGGGGCGGGTCCCAGGACTGTCCCCCCACGCCCACTGCCAGCCATGCAGGGCCCTGAAATCTGTGAAAACTTCTCAGCTTCATCTTAACTCTTCCAGAAATGCAGATTTGGAAATGGTTCTGTGTGGGCCTGAGGGTCAGAGACCAGGCAGGCTGCCTAACGTGGTACAGAGCAGGCACCTCTGTACCTTGGAGGGTGTGCTGGGTGCACCCCCATCTCCCCCCACCATTTGCCCCACTCTAGCAGACAGCTGACTGCTGCTCCTAAAGGCTGGGAAGCCCACTGTGAGGCAAGACCCCTTTCAGGGAGGCTGAGCAGGAGATGGGGGAGGAGAGGCTCAAAGGTGGCCATGTGTTGAGCAGCATGATGGACCTGCCCAAGAGCCCAGAGCCTGGAAAGGTGGGCAGGGGAAGCCCTAAGACTAGAGGGAGATCAGGCAGAGGATGGGTGTGACAGTTCTTCCTCGGAGGTCTAGTCCCCATCCTCCACCTGCCCCTCTTGCCCCTGACCTGGCACTGGAAGCTCACCAGGAGGCCCTGCCCACTTTTTCTTCTCCAGCCCTCTACCCACACTCCTTCACCTGGGCACGCTTTATTCTCCCCAGGTAGCACCCTCAACTTTTGAGAACACACACACTTTTAAAATTCCCATGGCTGTCCACACTTTTTTTTAAAGCAGGCAATCATTGGGCATTTGTGGTTATTAACAACAAAATACTAACAGCTACACTATCTCTTACACTTATGCACCTGCCCCTGTGCTAAATACTCCATTTTTATTCTCCATCGATGCCAACAGAATCCTTTTTTTTTTAAAGAGAGAGAGAAAGAATCAGTTTTAATTTTTCATCTTGCTTTTGTTGCTCCAACACTTATTTGTGTATGTGGTGCTGGGGTTTGAACCTGGGTCCTTGCACATGCCAGGCAAGTGTGATACTGCCAAGCCACTGCTCCAGCCCCAACTGAAAGCTAAAAGAACCATATCACCTTTTTACAGACAGTGATACTCAGACATATTACATAACTTTCCCTAGGTCACCCAGCTGCCTGATAGGAGTGGCCTTGGCCTTGAGTCCTGATGCTCTGACCCTAAACCCATGTTTCGATCCCCTCTGCTCCAGTTCAGACTGAAGCTCCCCCAAGCAAACCCTCCTGGGCTCCAGTCAGCCTTTCTTGGTGCAGAACATTTATTTCATTATGATGTTCAGGCCTGGGCAGCGGGAGAGTCTCCAGGCTCACTGCTTCTCTCAGAACACTTCCTCTCACTTGCCCAGTGCCCTGCTGGAGGCTCGGGCCACAGATCAGACCTCATCACTGTCCTCAGCTCACACAGCCAGGGAGAAGAGGGGAGGGTGGGCGAATTCCACTCTGTGTCAGGGCCACAAGAGAATCTGGGAGGTGTGAAGGATGCCAGCATGGAGTGAGGGCAGCACTGAAGTCACCTATGGCCCCAATGCCCACCTGCTTTGCCCACTCCATGCAGGTACTGGCAGGATACCCCACGGAGCTGGACAAACTGCACAACATGGTGGTCACCTACTGCTCAGAGCTGTCGGATATGACGGTCATGTCCCAAGAAGCCATGATGATCACTGATGAGGTCAAGGTGAGTCAGGCCTGGGGCCTCCGCAGTTGTTTCTCCTGAACCTTGTGGCCCAGGCCCATCAGCCCCCACCCCGTGCCCATACCACATCAATCCCTGGAGGGCTCCAGCAGTCTGCCCCACCAGGTGACCTGCCCACCAGCTGCACAGGGGGTCCCGTTGGGCATAGAAGCCATGGACCCAGCCTGGGGAGGCATGCCTACCCTGCTGAAGTGGGCAAGGCTCTTCACTAGTCCCTGAGAACCACCACACAACATCTGGGCCAGTGTGGCAGGGAGGTGTAGGGTGTCCTGGAGTCCTCTGGGGTTCTGACTATTCGGGGAGGTCCAGGGTGGCTTTCCAGTGACACAGTGCTTGAGTGGCTCTGAAGGAATGACCAGCAAAATTCAGGGAAGCCAGTCAGGAGAAGGAACAGAAAAGCAAAAGACTGGTGCAGAGGCATAGGTGTCTGGAGCAGAGAGAGCTGCAGAGCTGCGGTGCACGGGTCAGTGGGGACGACCGGGGCCTTTGTCCTGGAGCCTGGAAGAGATGGAGGGGGACATGGTCAGATTTGTGCTGCAGAATGGTGCATGCTCGTTACCAGGACTGGGAAGCACCAGGGCAGAAAGACTGGCTGCCTGGGCAAGCCTATGGCGGGCAGTAACAGAGCAGAGAAGCCTCTCAGAGGTCTCCCCGTGAGCATGGGTACTGGGAATGGTGAGGGAGAGAGCCGGGGAGGGAGGGTGAAGGCTTTGGCCTCTGAAGCAGGCTGTGCCAGAACAGACCAGGTTTTGAGGCGAAGACTGAATTTGTTTTTAGACGACATGTTGAGTCCACTTTGATGGGTTCTGAGTGGGCGGGCGGAGAGGTAGCTGGAGGTGTAGGAGTCTGGAGTGCCATGGAGGACCTGGGCTGCAGAGGGAAGGCATTAGGCATGTGCCAGCCTTAGGTCCCTGTGCATGTACCCCACAAGGATCAGGGGGGCTCCCGTGGGCATGAGCTTCTGGGAACGAGGACGTGGCCACTCCACAATTTGGTGAGACAAAGACTGAAATTGGGCCATGGGGTCTGGGAGCAGGGATGGCCCTGGTGAGACAGCAGCCACATGGTGCCCCTATGTTTCCAGAGGAATATGAGGCAAGGGGAGGCGTCCTTCATTGAGGAACGCAGGGCACGCGAGAACAGGCTCAACCAGCAGAAGAAGCTCATCGACAAGATCCACACCAAGGAGACGAGCGAGAAGTACCGCCGGGTGCGTCCTGGGCTGGGCCTGGCACACAGCATGGAGGGCCAGGAGGAGCCTCCACTCAGGGCCGCCTAGAGGGCCAAGTCCACCCTCACTTTCTGCGTTCTCCCATCAGGGCCGGACAGACATGGACTTCCCCTCCAATCTGATGATCACAGAGAATCTGAGGGGTCAGACTCAGCCCCCTGCCTGCCACCGCCAGGGGTCTCCAAAGGCCGGCTCTGACTAGGACCATCCAGTCAGGGTGCCCTGAGGCCCAGTGTAACCTGGGGAATCATGTAAAGGAGACAGACTCTGAAGAGGCTGAGAACCCTTGGCCAGTGTGGCTGCAGAGATCTTATCCCCAGCACTCAAGGGCTGTCACCCATTGACTTCTCAGAGCTACCTCTGAGTGCCACTAAGCCCCACAGTGCCAAGCTGTTCCCTGCCCTCCTCTGCACTGGGGCTCCCCTGGGGTGCCCCAGAAAAGCCCAACCAAAAAGGGAGTAGTCACAGGTACGGGTGACTCGGGGGACCCAGCTCTCTGAATGGCCTCCTGATGGCTGCATGTGTACAGAGGTGTCCCCCAGCCATCCCTGCATGCCAACTTCCCGTTTTCTTCTGCTCTGCCCAGTGAGGAAGAAAGAGACCTCCGCAGCAGATATTGAATACCAGACGGAGGTGACTGCTTGGGTAGAGAGGGTCAAGTCTGCTGTGCGATGCTCTCACCTCTGGGTAAGACTCCCTGGATCTCCCAGGGCCAGGCAGGAGGGCTGCTGGGCTGGGCTGAGTCCGCAAACCCTCTGGAAAAGATGCAGAAGGCTGAGCCCCCTCTGATGTCCCCAGATTCGCTGCTCTCAGGCCTGCGGGCACAGCCCATAGTGGAGGTACTCCCAGGAAACAGCAAGCGTACTCCCGCCCCTTCCCAGCACAAGCAGCCGCCTCCCACAGGCACTTTTTATTTTCATCTCACCTGGGTTTGTTGTTATTGGGCCTTGGGCTCCTGTGCACGGCCCTGACGTGGGCTTGTCCACCATCACACAAGAGACTCAAGGTGACATGTGGTCTTCTCTGCCCATTGTGAAGATTTTGTTCAGGACACAAGCCCCATAGCTAGCCCCTCTCAACCCTCAGCGGCAGGCAGCAGGCAGCATCATGACTGAGCCTCTGGTACGGAAAGCCTGCAGTGGCCAAAGGGAAGGGCCCAGGGGCAACCAGGCTGCCGGAGCCGCCTCTGCCTTTCCAGGCCCACACCTGGCTTCTCTGTGCCCTGGATTGGCCAGGACATCGCTGGCCGTTTCCTGGCTCAAAGGAACACAGAAGAGAACCTGGAGCTGCAGATGGAGGACTGTGAGCAGCGGCGGGCACAGCTAGAGGCCCTGATGAAGAAGCTGGAGCTGGAAGAAGCACTGCTCAAGTTCCACCAGACGCCCAGCTCTATCAGGTATTCAGCTTCCAGGGCTGCTGGGCCACCCTGTGAGGCACCAGCTGGGAGCTCGCAGCTGATGAGTCTGTGGCCCTGTAGCAGCTGGGGGACCCGAGCCCCTGGAGTTCTCACAGCACCCAGCTACAGACTTGGCCTTCCTCAGGCCCTGGAGGCAGTGCCACTCCTTGCTTGTGTCCCTCTCTGCGCTCCACAGCTTCAAGTCCATTGAATCAAAGATAATGCACATGCTGCAAGAAGAAGAGGTCAGGCTCCAGCAGGCCCACAACAGCATGACCCGGAGCCAGCAGCTGCTGCTGACCACCCAGATGGGCATCGACAACCTCTACATCCGGCTCATCGGCATCACCATGCCTACTGCCCAGGTACTAGCACAGTAGGGCGAAGTTGCTGTCTCCAGGGTCTTTGCTTGGGCCAGAGAGGAGACGAGACCATCCTCTGGCCTGCAGAAAGAAGTGGTGCCCTCTGATACCCTTGACCTGCACAGCAAGCTGGCATACTGTGAGGCGAAGCTCACGTACCTGGCCGACCGCCTGCAAATGCTGCCAAGGACTGAGGAGGTAGTCCTGGGCCAGGGGACACCTAGATGGCCCAGGTCCCCTCCGAGCTGACAGGGTCACTGTCCTACAGGTCAGCGCAAAGGTGAGGGACACCCTGGAGTCCTCCACTCTGAAGGAGAAACATAACACTAGGATCACCTTTGAAGACGCAGAGGATGACATGATTGGTGAGGCTCCAGGAGGACCTGGTCACAGGGAGGAGCCCCAGGGCCACAGCCCCAGTCAGAAGTGGGTCTGAGCTGCAGAGGTTGGGGAGGGTACCCCCTCCACCTGCTCAGGACATCCTGGGATGAGACTGACAGAGATGACTTAGTGGTGACAAGGAAAGGCTATAGCCATAGGAAGAATATATGACAATTTTCCTGAGAGGAGGGGGCACACCATGCCAGGGCCACGGAGAGGCTGGCCCAGAGCACCTGGTGGGGTTTCTGTGGCCAGAGGCAGGACAGGTGAGCAGCTTAGAGCTGACTCATTCCAGCAGACCCTGGTGGGCTGGTACCTGGGCCTGGGTGACTGAGGCAGTGGAAGGTTAGTTTGGTGTGAGGCAAGGGAGGTGGTTCCAGGTTGTTAGTCTGTCCCTGGGCCAAACTCCTCTGCCTTTTGCCTGTCAAAGGATGGGCCAGGTCAGGGTCAGCCTCTCCCCAGCCACCAGGCCACCCAGGCCGCTGTGTCCCGCGGCAGCCCGTGCAATCAAGGCTGACAGGGACCGTGGGGAAGGACTGCCAGCAGGCCTCCTCCCGCCCGCATAGAAACCTTCCAGTTTGCGGACGTGGACCACAGCTACGTGCCGTCGCGGGCAGAGATCAAGAAGCAGGCCCAGGGACTGATCGAGGGGAAGCTCAAGATGGCCAAGAAGAAGAAGAAGTAGTCACGCCCGCGCTTTGTTACACAAATAAACATATTTTCTGGACTGCCGCGGCGCGGAGGCTCAGAGGCGCAGAGGCACGGAGCTGCGGGGAGGGCGCGGAGGCTGCGGGCGGGTCGGGGGCGGGGCCGGGCTCCGCGCCTCGCGCAGGCGCCGCACGCGTGTCCCTCGCGGCGTCCCGTAGCCGCGCCAGCGCCAAGATGGCGGCGCTGACGGGGGAGCGTCGGCCGTGCCCGGGATCGCGGGGGCCGCTGCGGAGCCGCCGCGGCTGAGGCCCCCGAGCACCGCTCGAGGCCGCGCACGCCGCCGGGACCCCGCTCCGGCTCCGGCCTCGGGGGAATCGGGACATGGTGCGAGGCGCGCCGCGCCGCCGCCGCCGCTGAGCTCGCGGGCCGCGCCCGGCTCGGACGTCCAGCGGGAAGATGTTCTCCGCGCTCAAGAAGCTGGTGGGGTCGGAGCAGGCCCCGGGCCGGGACAAGAACATCCCCGCCGGGCTGCAGTCCATGAACCAGGCGCTGCAGAGGCGCTTCGCCAAGGGCGTGCAGTACAACAGTGAGTGCGCCGGCGGGAGCGGACCCGGGCCGCGGGTGGGTCGGGGCCGACCAGGGCCGCCCGCCGCCACAGGTGTCTGCCCGCGGGGCCGTTACGTAACGCGAGGGAGGGGCGCGGAGTCTGTGCTGCCTTCCGCTCGCGGGGCCGGTGGGCGCGGGTCGAGCCGCCGGGCCTTTCCACGTTGACCTGATACCCAGCTGAGTGCCCGCTACGCCACGCGTTCTCTCCTTTATTTTAAGGAAGCATTTGCTAGAGATATATTTAGAAGAACTCCAGGAGGCACAGACTTGTGGTTGGAGATGTCCCCGTCCCCGCGGGAAGGAGGGGTGAACCGCTCCAGGTTCCGTTATAAATTATGTAAATTGTGCAGCTCCTAGTCGCGACTGACCTGCTTAGAGTCTTTACGTTCGCAGGCTCTTTCCAGCACAATCTAAAGGCTTTTCTGTGGTTTCCTGCTCTGGTTTTGTGCCCTCAACTCTTCCCCTACGTTACTGGAGGTTTTGGAACACACTCCACTCCACCTTGGTCACTTTAAGGGGAGCCTTAACGTTGTCCATATATCAGTGATAATGTAGAATATTAAAAAACTGATTAGGAAGACTTTGTGCATGTTTGAAAGCAACTTTATGTTAGATGTGTTATCTTGAAATTTTACTTGTATTTCTCTCATTCAGAGAAAAAATATTGTCCAAATATTCATTTACGCAAATCATTGGAATCTCCATTTGGATTCCTCCTCTAAGTTTATTACTTACAGTGTTACTTGAAACCTGATTCTGGTCTCTTGGAAATTAGACCTGAACTGTGAACTGCTCACTTTTTCAGAAAGGCCTGCCCCCTTGTGGTCCCGGGTAGAAGGGACTAAAAAGGGCTGTGGAGTTGTTCCCTAGAGTAGATTGGTGGATTTGTACCTAAATTACATTTTTACAGGGATGTTATCTCTATAGTTAAGTACAGAGTTGAGAAAGTTTTTCATTTCCTATGTTAGTAGAAAAAAATTCTAGTGTATATTTTCCCAAATACCTTACTTAAGGGAACAAACTAGCAATGTCATAATTATAGATTTAGTATTCTTATTGGAAAGAGTTTCATTTGACTTTGATTTCCAAACCACCTGAGTTATCTCTTATAGAACATTATTGCCAAGGGGTCACAGTTCATTTTGTTTTAAATGTTAGGATAATGAGAAGTAACTCAGATTGTACGCATAAAGTCCATGCACACCATCAAATTAGAATCAAAACCTGAATGAGATATTGGATCTTATTACCGTTTTAGAAGTCATTTGCATTTAAGCTGAAAAAAAAAATGTTTCACCTGGTCAGTCCTCCCTTTTCTCCTGGGGTTAGACCCCATCCCTCAACTGTTTGGTTATTGTGGAGTAGCCTCCTGAAGAAGAAGCTGTCACTGTGGGACTCTCAACTGGCCTTGCTGAGGACACTAGGACAGACCTTCTACAAGTGGAAAACCTACTCATGGAAATTGAAGCAGTCGGTAGGCAGGTGAAGCAGCACGTAGTTAGTACTGGAAGGGAAGTGTGCCAGAGCAATTGAGCAGATTCCAGCACATGTCTGAACAGGTTTCCGAAGAAAAGCAGAGTGAGACTGGAGACAAGGCAGCGTTTGAGAAAATGAAGACTCAGGGTGTTCTAGAGATGATGAGATGGTGAAACTCCTAAAAATTCAAGTCCAGAAATTAGAAGAACATCCACAGTTATATACATCATCGGAAGTTTTCAGTACTTCAAAATAAAAAAGAACAACTCTTTGATGTTTCTAGAGCAAAAAGATCACTTTCTGAGGACCTGATCCTGAGCTGAGGACAGCTTGCAGGAGCTCAGGGCCTGAGGGAAAGCCACAGTCAGCTTGGGGGTCTCTGCAACTGTGTGGAAGAGGTGAGGCTGAATTTGCTTTCAGCCTTGGATCCATAGCTGACTGTAAAGGTTGTTGCAGAAGCAAGCACTGAAGGATGTTCTTTAGACAGTTGGAAATTGAGCTGAAAAAAGGAACAGGGTTCAAAAAGCAAAGGTAAGCAGAAAGCTGGTCAGTGTGAGTGAAATCTAAATACATCGGTTGCACTATCATCAGTAATAATGACATTGTGCGTGTGTGTGTGTGTGTGTTAGCTTGCTCTTTGGAAAATAGCTGAGAATAACAACTTAGGAAGAAAAGATTTATTTTAGCTCAAGTTTTCAGTCCCTTGTCAGCAAGCTCCATTGCTTTTTGATTTGTGATGAGGCAGAAACATCATGGTGGAAGGGCTTAGCAACAGAAAGCTGCTTACTTCATGGTAGCCAGGAAGCAGAGCGAGAAAAAGCCCAAGGAAAAGGCCATTAAACACAGTATGCTCTTTCAGGGCACACCTCCAGGGACCTCCTTCCACTGCTCCCAGTAGTTCATTCCATAGGGTCCCATCCGTCAGTGGGTGAGATGACCAGAGCCCTCACCATCCAGTCGCTCGTCTCTTGTAGCTCCGTGTCTGGACCTTGCTGCTCTGTGAGGCAAGCCTTTAGCACAAGAGCCTTGGGGAGGGGGGCTCCAGATCTAGGCTGTGATGATGGGAGAATAAACAAAGGAGCTCAAGTAGTGGGAATCAGCACATAACCTAGGATGGGGCTGACCAGAGTTCGCTTGAAATGGTGTAAGGGAAGGAAAGAAGTATATTAACACTAGTCTACATTACAACAAGTGTGAATGCTAAAAAATGTTAAGAGTCACCATTCAGGGGGCTGGAGCCGGCTCAGCGGTTACAGCGCTTGCCTGGCATGCACAAGTATGCAGGTTCAAACCCCAGCACCACATACACAACAGAGTGTGCATAGGGCCACATGAAAAACTAAAGTTGATTCTGTCTTTCTTGCTGTTCCTCTCGTTTAAAAACAAAAATGCGTCACTGTTCAAAGAATAGAAATAATTACAGTTCCTCCAAATAAATAGCAGGCAAGAAGAAGGGGGAAAAGTCTTGTCCAGCTTACAAAAGGCAGTAAAGACTGAAAGCTATGGAGGTTCGGGTGGGTGGGAAGAGATCAGGGTCCCATTATCCCCTTCTAGGGTACAACCTACAATGCTTGAAGACCTCCCAGTAGCACCACGCTGGGGATGAAGCATTTAACACATAGGCCTTGTGGGGAATATTTAAGATTCAAACTGTAGCAATTTCCAAATAATTTGCAAGTAAACGAAGAAGTCATGGAAATCATTTACAACTCAGTGATCAGGGATGGCCCGCATAACTTGTGAGAGCCACTGACCTAAGAATTACAAAATAAATCCTAAGCAGGTGGAATAGAAGGAAGGAAATAACAGATAAAAAGCAGAAACAGATGATTTAAAAAAAAATTGAGACATTCAGCAAAACATACAGGATACATTTTTTGTGTAATGACTAATAGACAACTCTGGGAATACGAATAAGACGAAGCACATACATGAGTTGTGCAGAGTACACATCAGCGCAAAATACAAAAATGCAGTGAGTAACTACTTGGCAGTACTGGGAATTGAACCCAAGGTGTCATGCATACGAGGTAAGCCCTGTACCTCTGAGCCTCATCCTCAGCCTGAGTGTTATGAGTAACTTCATGCCACTAAATTTGAAACTCGGTGTGGATGGTGTCCTCGAGAATGACTGCATCAGTGTGGACCCTGACTGCCATCCAGCCAGAGTGGAAAAGCTGCTCAGCCTCTGAAGCTAATGAGCCTTGACCCGGAGCAGACCAGAACAGTACCACCCATGTGCATGGATGTGAAAACCTAGCAGCAGGTAGGAAACTGAGTCTAGAAAACCATGAGGTAATAACAACAGTAAGTGAGCAGATTGGAACCAAATAGGACTGCCCGAGGAGTGCAAGCATTGTCCAACAGAAGTGTGTATGACTTACCAGCAGGCTAACGGAGGGAAAAATACAATCTTGAATGATACAGAAGGGGCTGGAGCAGTGGCTCAGTGGAGTCCAAACCCTAGCACCACATACACAACTAAGTGTCAGAGCAGTGAAAACCAGGCGAAAAAATAAAATTGATTCCCTCCCCTCCCGCCTCACTCTCTCTCTCTCTTTAAAAAAAAAAAATAGAGATACAGAAGAAACCTTAATAAATTCAACATTTGATTTAAACTATAGCAGTGAACCTCAAAACACATATCAAACTAGGAGTAGAAAGGAACTTTTACTTGTCAGACTTGTAACAATGAAACATGAGCTTTCTTCTTGAAGTCTGAACCAAGAAAAGGACATCCACATTCTTTTCTTTGTTTTTCCTCCACTTAAGTGTATATGTGGTGCTAGAGTCCTCAGTACAGGCCAGCACTATACTGCTGAGCCACCTCTCTAGCCCCAAGGACATCCACTTTCACTGAGCTCTTTGCTGGAGTACAGAAACCTAGCACAAGATAAGAAAAATAAGGTAGAGGGAAGAGGTTATCTCTTCCTTAGGGCAGACTTAGCAAAATGGAAACGCAAGTCTCAGGCTGCACTCAGTAGACCCAGCCTCCACATGTGGCAAGTGGTCACCATGCCCTAGAAAGCTTCACCCCAGAAAACAGTGGAATACTTGAGAGCACCCCCCCAGTCTTGAAGGCGAGCTCTGTTGCCAGTCCCAGGTGGACCTTAGGTCCTTAGGGGCGGGGGCAGGGATGGCCTGCTGGGATCATCACAGCTTGATCTCTGAGTGGCTTGCCCTCAGAACTGTCCGTGTCATCTAGAAGATCTCAGTGGACAGCTTCCGTAACATGTTGGTCGGTTGGTGGTCATCCAGGCCACCTGCAGAAGCACCAGATTCAGATGAATTCAACCATAGTCAAAAGAAACACAGAGAATTTTTAGGGAAGTCAAACTGTACTGTTTGGTACTGCAGTGTAGCAAATCGTTACCCATTTGTGCAAACTCCGGGAATATGGATAACCAAGAGGGAGGGAAATGCAGTGAGTCAGTCTCTGAGTCCCTGGATGGTAAAAGAAGGCGAGGTGAGGATGCCTGTCCGGAAGGAGGTGTGGGTAGGGCAGGGTAATGTCTCTGTTTCCCTCTCAGTTTTGCTGTGAACCTCAAACTCCTTTGCTAAAAGTTTTTAATTCAGCAGTTTGTGGTGGCCACACCTGTAATCCCAGTTACTCAGGAGGCTGAGGCAGGAGGGTCGCAGGTTTGAGGCCAGCCTGGGCAACTTAGACCATTTCTCAAAAAGGGGTACGGATGCAGCTCAGTGGTAGAACACCCCTGGGTTAAATCCCCAGTGCCAAAAAAATAAGGGCAGGAAGAATCTAATTCAAGAAAACAACTCTAGAACTAAAAGATGTACTTTTTTTTTAATCTTTAGGCTGAAAGGGTTCGTGGAACCTTGTAGCAGGCACAGGAAAAACATCTGCTGAGGTCCACAGTAGCAGAGCTGGGGCAAAGAAGGGGGCCCACAAAGGCAGGAGCAATGCTGACTGAAGCAGGCAGATTTAGTTATGTCAGTGGCAGGCAGGTCCATGCTGGGCCAGAAAGCATCAAGAGAGAGTGAGGATCCCCCAAAGTGATTTCCAAGTGTTTAAGATGGTAGACAGCTGTAAATATGTAATAGGTTCTGGTGTGCATATAGGAAAAATACGGACCTAAACGGAGATGTAGACAGTTGCACCACTATTGTGGGGAGACGCCACTTGTTTCTCATTGTAATTGAAGTAAAACAGCCAAAAAAAAAATCAGTATAGAAAATTTGCCAAGTACAGTAAAAAACAAAAACACTTGATCTAACTTACATGAGGAGGCTCACCAGTTGGAGTGCTTGCCTGACATGTGCAAGGACCTGGGTCAAACCCCAGCACCACATACACAACAAAGTGTCAGAAAAACAGAACCCAGATTTTAAAAAAAGAATAAAGTTATTCTCTCTGTAAAAAAATTAAAAAGCATACTCTTAAAATCCCATCTGGAAAATTAGGAACTGACCATGCGGTATTTGAATACATTTCAAAGGATTTGTTCCACTTTCTCTAAATTTGGTGGCAAATAATCATAAATTTTAAATCTTACATTTGGAAATCAAGTGACATCCCTAACAGAAGCAGTAATTGAATTAAACTACTTAGAACTGAATGACAGGAATGCCATGTGTCAGGCCTTGAGGATGACACTGCCAAGCAGTAGGGCTGTTGGTGGGCATTGCTGGGTGCTCACACTGGTGACAGAGGGAATCAGAGCAGAGGAGTTGAGGAAGCCAAGGGAAGCTGATGGTGACCAAGGCCAAGACGAGTGGCCCCCCACACACAGGAGGGCTGCCTGATGGAGGCTGCCTCATGGCTGTGAAAGGGCCAGTACGAGGTCAGCAAGAGTTGGTGTGTACCAGTGAACTTCACCATGTGGGTGGTACTGGGGGTAGAACCAAGGTCCTTGCATATGCCAGGCAGGTGCTCAACCACTGAGCCACATCCCTAGCCCTTTTTATGTTTTATTTTGAGACAGGGTCTTGCTAAGTTGCTTAGGGCCTCATCAAATTGCTAGTGCTGGCTTTGAATTTATGATTCTCCTTCCTCAGCCTCCCAAGTCACTGGATTTACAGGCGTGTGCACCACACCTAGCCAGCCCTTTTTATTTTATTTTGGGAGAGGGTCTTGCTACTTACTCTGTGCAGGCTAGCCTGAAACTGCTGGGCTCAGTAATCTTCCTGCCTCGGCATCTCAGACAGCTGGATTGCAAGCCTGTGTCCTCACGTAGCGTTTGTGTGTTTGCTTTTATTACTGTGTTACAGTTATATGCAGTAACAAGCTTCGCTTGGACATAATTGTTGCTCCAGAAATCAGAAAGATACAGTATTTTGGACAAAATAATGCCAGTAGATCTAGGGAGATTAGACATTCGTGTGGAAATAGAGAAAACTCCACAGAACCTGAAGTCCGGTGGCCCTGATGCCTTGGCTTTTGCCTCATAGCCCAGCCTGGCAGGCAGAGTGGCGTCTACTGCCCATGGCTCCAGAGGCCTTCCATGAGGTTGGGGGCTGGCACAGTGGGTGGCCTTCCTCTGCAGGCCTGGCTGATGGTCCTGCGGGTATTGGGAGCTGCTGCCTGGAGCATGGGCTGCGGACGGCCTTTCTCTGCACCTTGTCCCTTGAAGGAGGGAGAGGTGAGGGCCCCGGAGTCTCCAAGCCAGCAGGAGGTTTCACTGGCCACATGCTTCCTGCACCTCAGCTTGGGTTTGAGTCATGGACTCAGGATGCTCCTGTAGTGTTTGTAGCACAGAAGTGAAGGTTCTTGTGTTCTTGGTGACACATTAAGAGGGTGGAGGAGGTGAGTCCCAAGATCTGAGAACAACTGACACTTTGAAAAGTTGGAGTAAAGTTGGAATTTGGAAGGAATGCGCAGTGGGGTGAAGAAATTAGCATGATGAAGTTTGTGGGCGAAGAGGTCAAAAGTAGGAGCGGGGATGGGGGGAGCCAGATAGCCCAGGACAAAGGATTTTGAGTTGAGTTTTGAGGCCAAGGTGCCCCTGGCTTTTGGTGCCTGGGGTCCTGGGCACCACAGAGGAATTTTAGAGAGGGGAGGAACTTGACATTCGGTCAGCTGAGACGAGCTGAGAAGGGGATGTGAATGCAGGAGCCCTTGGCCTTGCCTCTTGGCCTGCCTCTGCCAAGCTCCAACTCCGCGCCCCTAGGCCCTTTCCTCACTCATTCCTGTAGCCCTCGCTGTTCACAGTGGCCTCACCCAGGCCCATGGCAGCATAAAGCACTGTCTACCCTTCACACAGCCTGCTAGGCTGCTCAGGAGTGCCAGCCCTGACCACCGTGCAGTGGGCTCCCCCACAGCCATTGGTGCCCCAGCCTTCCCACAGGACTGCTTGTCTCAGCACCAGGGGTACCAGAAAACTCAGAGTCAAGCCTGATACAGTTCACATCCCCTCATGTCCACCCCATGCCCACTTGATTCAGCACTGCAGGGCCCAGGCCTGGCTCGCAGTGGAGTCGGAGGTAGGGTGCAACCCTCTGTGAAACCATGGCATGCCATGCCTGTACCCCAGTGCCTTGGGAGGCTGAACCAAGAACATCAAGTCTAGGCCAGCCTGGGCAACATAGCCAGCCCCTCTCAAAATAAAAAGGGGCTGGAACAGTGGCTCAGTGGCATTATGCTTGCCTGGCATGTGTGAGGACCCAGGTTCAAACCCAGCAGCACCTACACAACTAAGTGTTGGAGCAGCCAACACCAGATGAAAAACTAAGTTAATTCTCTTCCTCACTGTCCCTCTCTCTTAAAAAAATAAAGTGTGGTGGTGCAGCATGTTGGTAGAGCCCTTGCATTTGTGAGGCCCTGGGTTCATTTCCCAGTACCAGCAAAGGGGCTGTGGCAAAAGTGAGTCAAAAGCAAAACGTGGAAGCCTGGGGCAACCATGGGCTATTCTAGCTGTTGGGTAGATCAAGGCTCCTGTATAGCTCAGCCCTCACCCTGAGTCCCCTGCAGTCCCCCAGAGGACATCCTACTCCCCCAAACCTTCCCGCAGAGTATAGCCTCTGTTGACCCAGGAGGAGACTTCCAAGTCTGGGCCACCTGCTGCCCCTCCAGGCTCTGGCTGCCTCCCATGGCACTGATGCTCACTCGCTGCTGGGGCCTGGGAAGCTGCAGAGCAGCTGGCCCAGTTCTTTCCTACCCTGTTACTCCCCTGGGGCCTGATTCCTACAAAATCTTCATGGTGGTGGAGCAAACTTTGATTCATTTCCTTCTCTTTGCCTCCTCACGCCCAGTGAAGATAGTGATCCGGGGAGACAGAAACACTGGCAAGACGGCTCTGTGGCACCGGCTGCAGGGCAAGAAGTTCGTGGAGGAGTACATCCCCACACAGGAGATCCAGGTCACCAGCATCCACTGGAACTACAAGAGTGAGTGTGTGTCCCGCCCGCAGCAGTGTCCCCTCTTCCCAAGGAGCAACGCCCTTGCCCTTTTGCTCCTGGGAAACGCGTTCCCCAGACAGAAAGCACTGGCCACCCAATACAGGGCTGCTTGGGGGACACTCATTAAAGCTGCTTTTGAGTCACCCTGTCTGGGATTCAGATCCATGAAAGTCCATCTCAAGTTGGAGCCTGAGACCCAGGGCAGCCATCGGTGCAGGTAAGTGATAAAGGAGCCACTTCCAGAAGTGCCCAGGAGCAGCCATTCCTGGTGCACAGGGACGCTCCACCCCACAGGCCTTCACACCGGGCAGGTACTCAGCCCTGCAGGTAGGGTGCACTTGTGGACCAGTCCTCCCTCTCTCTGCATCCTGGGGGTCCCTATGGAGCACACCTCAGAGTAGAGAATTGCTGCTGAGGAGGGCAGGAGGTCACAGGAACTTGGGGGAATGGCCCTCTTTCTCATGAGGCAACTCAGGAGGGCCAGCAGTACTAGGGAGAGGTTGAGCCAGGCCTGACCCCTGACCAGCCGCAGAGCTCTGGCCTCCAGCACTGAGTAAACTGGAGGCCAGCAGAATGGAGAAGTAGGGTAAGGAGGGTGTGACTGGTAGCCAAGCTGTGTTCATGTCCTTTCAGTATGCGTGCGGAGTGAGCTGATGACCCTGCAGGGCTGAGGCCCAGCCAGAGCCATGTTCTGAGCAGACCCGCTTCCCTGCTCAGGCCTGGCCACAAGGCTGTAGGAACAAGGAGCATGTCTGCCAGGCATTCCCAGACCCTGAGGTGTGAGGGAAGCCAAGCACAGGGCCAACACAGAGCACACGTGGAAGCTTGCTGCCGTGCACCTAGGGGCCAGGGTGCTGTGCGTTTGCACTGCTGCGGGGCCTGCAGAGGCAGCTTTGCACAGACGTCTGGAGGCGCAGCCTGCCTCCCACTAGGAGTCATGTGCCAGCTGGCGCCTAGGGGAGGAGCAGGCAGCCACACCAGGATGGTCCCTGAGTCCCAGCAGGGGATGCTGGGCACTAACTGAGGGTCTCCCTTGTTTCAGCCACTGATGACGTGGTGAAGGTGGAAGTCTGGGATGTAGTTGACAAAGGTGAGTGCTGCTGTGCTTGCTGTTTAACACTCCACTTCCTGAACACAGGACCACACACCCACTGCACTTATGTCCTTAGGACCATGATCTCGGGCCACAGCACCACCTTGCTGGTCCTGCGCCTTCTTTGGACCTGTTTTTCCCTGTCACACATGTCTGGGCATGGCCCACAGGTTTATGGAAGACAGGAGTTTGCTGACAGCTACGTACACCCAGGTTCTGGGTCCCCTCTGCGTTTGGTGGACAGGGTGCACCTATTGCCATCACATACCTTGCTGCTTTGGGCATGTTTGGTGGCTGCATGGTTGTCCATCTGCTAGGGTGGGGACGCTTCAAGCTCTGGCTCATGTAGGGCTGCTTTGGGAGCTTCCTGTCTTGCATCTCAACTGGCACAGATTCCCAGGTATCAGACAGCCCACCACCACCACACCTGTCATGAGCACCCCCAGCTACACTGGGATTCTGGTGTCTGAGTGGCTGGCAGCCCTGTCCTAAGGGAAAGGAGGGGCCCCAGCCATGGGGTACACACTGACATGGTGTGGGGGGTTCACCTGGAGGATGACCAATCCCTCAGACGGGAGACTTTTTCCCTCTGTCAGACACCTTGTGATTCTTATCCCACCCCATCCAGTTTTTGCCCTCCTGACTTCAGCTGTGGCCCTGGGAAAACCTGGGCTGACGTGGGCCCTGATTGCTGGATGGAAGGTACAGATTCAGTACAGCTGCCCAGTAGGAAAGTGCAAAGGTTTTCACTCGGATGCTGGCGGGAAGGCAGTCACACCAGCATCATCCTGGGCCACACCAGGAGGCATGAGGCAGAGGAAGTGAGAAAGAGACTGACGACTGGCCAGCGCCTTTGTGAGAAGCAGGACGTCTTCCAAAGAGGTTTCCCACTAGGAGTTTTAATTGGAGGGCTTAAAGCAGGCAGGCGTGAGTTCTGTGGGGCAAGGCTGTGTCTGAGCGGTAGTCTCTGAGGCATTATTGAACTGTCCATGCAGCACGTGGGGGTCAGCAGCTAAGTGTAGCTGTCCCTTAGGGAGGTGGTCAACAGGCAGAAGGAGCTGGAGGGACCACTGGAGGGACTGGGAGGAGGTGTAAACGTTGCCAGTGCCGGAGCCCTCCTGGTCTGAGAAAGCTAACCATGCTTAGGGCATATGCAGGACCACGGGAGGGGCAGGAGCTTGCTGCCGCACCCTACAGGACAGGGCCCTGTGCCCACCCACGGCTGAGGCTCCCACGTGTAGACCTTCCCTGACCATACTTGCAGGGCCAGCAAGAGGATCCTCCCAAGTGTCCTCATGACAATGTCTGCTCTCACTCCTGCTTTGTGCCAGGTCACAAGTTCCTGTGTGGTCCTGGGGGTGGGAGCTCACAGCCCTCTTGTGTGCCAGCATTGTGTGTGGGCACACACATGTGACGCTAAGCAAGATGTGCCCTGCCACCCTGGGCTCTGGCCTTCCCAGCATGGCTGTGCAGTGTCCTCCAGTTATAGGGCTTTCAGTTTCCAGTGCAGGGTGTGCATGCCCCTCTTTGCCTCCCACACATGTTTCGAGTCAAGGATAGCTGAGGCCACCACTCAGGTTGTTCCAGGAGTCAGACCATGCCACCCCAGTCCTGCTGGACCTGTATTGTCCCTATGCTTCTACACACCTCCTGTGCACCCTTGTGTGCATGTGTCTATGCAGTGTTGGGCAGGTGTCCACCACCCAAGGCCCCCCACCTCCTGTCCCTACCTTGAGGCAAGCGTTTCATCTGCCTGCAGCCATCAGGCATCTCAAGTGGACCTATGCCCCCACACCCTGACCCTGCCCTGGCTGCTTGAGAAAGAAGCACTTGGGTCTGCTCTGTGGCAGGGCTGTGGTCTTGAACGGTGGTGATTTTCGAAGCCCTTGCCTCAGCTGCAGTGGGATTCAGGCATCCCATAGACAGGATTTTCCAAGGTGGGATCAGTACTGGGGCTGGACGCCTCATGGGACTGTAGTGTGGCTCTGCCTTTCAGGCCAGGACCCCTTCCAGGGGGTGTGCTGTGCCCTCGGCTGGCCAGAGCCTCTGAGATAGAAGCTGACACCTCCTTCCCAGGAGCACTCTCTGCTGTGCTGGGCTCCAGCACCAGGTCCAGTGACGGGCTTGGGGAGCTCCCTGGGGCCACTACTGCCTGGCAGAGCCCCACTTGGCTGAAGCCAGGTTAGGCCCTGCAAGCATGGTCCTGTTGTTTGCCTGCTCATGGGTGGGGGTGGGGAGCCAGCCTTTCCGGTGCGAAGGAAAGCCCTTCTGTCCTGCCATCTCCCTCTGTTCACAATAGCAGAGGGTCTTCAGGTGTGAGAGCAGTGGCCTCAGCTGAGGGCTGAGGACAGGCAGGTGAGGCCCATGGGCTCCAACTGTGTACTAAAGGGAGTTGGGGAGCAGCCGCCATAGCTCTTCACTTCCTCTGCCTCCCTGTCCCACTAGCTAAGCCCCAGGCTCCTGTCCAACTCCTGCCTTGCTGCCCCAAGAGCTAGACCCATGGCCACTCAGTGGCATCTTCCCAGGAGTGTGCTAGTTGAGCAGGAAACTGCTGCCATCAAGTGTGGACAGGCAGAGCCCACCAGCTGATCAGCATGCTGGTGTCTGTGGAGGGGGAAGCCCAGGGTACAGCCTAGGAGGGTCAGTGAGGGTCAAGCCAGGCTAGGTCCTCCTGAGCTGGACCATCTACTGCCTGGTAGGAGGGGCTGATTTCACAGGCTGGTCAGACCATCTTGACAGAGTTTGGAAAAGAGCTCAGGAATGAGGTGGAGGTTGGCATTTTATAAATAAATGAGCCAGGGGCTGGAGTGGTGGCTCAGTGGTATTGTGCTTGCCTGGCATGCGTGAGGACTCAGCTTCGAAATCCTGCACCACATACACAACTAAGTGTCAGAGCAACAAAAAGATTAAAAAAAAAAAAAAATAGGGCTGGCATGGTGGCTCAGTGGCTACAGTGCTTGCCTGGCATTCACGACAACGCAAGTTCAAACCCCAGCACCGTGTACACAGCGAAGTGTTGGAGCAACGAAAGCTACACAAAAAAACTAAATAAAATTGAATTTCTCTTTCTTTCTCTGTCTTTCTCTCTCTTTTAAGAGAAAGGGAGAGTGAGAGAGAAAAATAATTTTTAGTTTTTCATGTGGCTTTCATTGCTTAAGACTTTGTTGTGTACATGGTGCTGGGATTTGAACTCATGTACTCATGCATGCCGGGCAAGCGCCATAACCGCCGAGCCACTGCTCCAGCCCTCCCCTCTTTTATTTATATTTTTATTTATTTATTTTTAAGAGAGAATCAGCTTTATTTAGTTTTTCATCTGGCTTTCATTTCTCTGACACTTAGTTACGTATACGGTGCTGGGGCTGGAACCTGCATCCTCAGCATGCCTGGCAAAAAGCACTCCAACCACTGAGCCACCACTCCAGGCCCCTGATTCTCTCTTTAAAAAAACGGGGGGAGTTGGGGAGTTAGCTCAGTGGCAGAGCGCTTGCCTAGCATGCACAAGGCCCCGAGTTCAGTCCTCAGCCCTGGAAAAAAAAAAAAAAGAGCCAGTTTGTTAGGGGACTCTTGGCCTCAGAGCTCCCAGGTAGTAAGTAGCGCCCCTGCCCAGTTGAGCACCCTCAGGACAGAGAGAAGGAGAGTCAGTGCTGTCCACCTTGTCATTACTCAGGATCCCACAACCAGTGTCAACCCTGGCTGTCCCCTGGTCAGGAAAGCCTTGATGACTGAGGGCTGACAGCCTGGCTGGGCAGCCTTAGCCATGGCCGCTGATGTTCCTCCCCTGTAGAATCAAACCCTAGGCCTTCTGCCCACTCTGAGCACTAGTGTCTGAAGTTTAGGGTGCAGCATGAGAGCTGTCCCTGGAACTGCAGCTTGGGCCATCCCAGCTTTGCGCTAGCCGGGGCCCCTCACCTCATTCCTCACTCTGGGAGGCTGAGCCAGCAGGAGGCCCCTTTCCCTCAGTGGCAGATGTGGCTGGCACACATCTGTGAGCCATCTAACCATCTGACCCATCATGCAGATGTTGGGCCCTGTGGGCCTTTGCCCAGCACCTTTCTGCCCAGGCTCTTGCCAGCCTGTCTCCTCTGAGTGACCCTGCCCAGCATGGGGGCCCCATTTCTGCCAAGGCTGGGCAAGGGGCAGCTGGAGCTGCCAGGAGGGCTCTCCCCGGTCAGTAGCTGGGCAGGACAAAGCCCAGTGTAGCCCTGCAGGGCCAGGGTGAAGCTGGGGAGGGGTGCACCCCCTTCTGGCAATCCCAAGCATAGTGATTCCACCCCATAATTTCTTTGTTTGTCATTTAATAAGGAAAATGCAAAAAGCGAGGTGACGGCTTGAAGACGGAGAATGACCCCCAGGAGGTGAGCTGCAGGGTTGGGCTGGTTTTGCCACATACCCCAGACAGGTCTGCCTATGGTCACTCAGGACCCCAGGACAGTCTCTAGCCCTTCAGACCCTGCTGCCTGCCCATCTGGGGCTCCTCCAAGTATCCCAGTTATACCACATAAGGTAGGCTGCTCCCAGGACCCCATGCCACTGGAGGTTGAGTTTGGGGGTGGCTGCCCACCTGGGTTGTCTGCCCCATGGGCGTGACTCTGCCTGCCCTGCTTTGCTGGCTCCAGTATGAGTTTGAATGCCTGAGTAGTATATAAGTTGCCACGTTTAGCATGACTGCCATGGGAGCCACAGTCTGTACAAGTCTAGGACTGTGGCCCTGGAGGCCACAGCAGTGTGCCCTGGTCCTGTGGTTCCCAGATGTACCCTCCTCCTGGTGTTGGAGGGAGGAGGCTGTGCTCTGCCCTGTCTCTCCCTCTGTGTAGGGTGTCTCTTCCTTCTTCCAGGCAGGACGGTTAAGTGCCATACACATCCACCTGGTTCCAGTTTGCGTGCTCTAGAAAGTTGTGGACGCACATTTTATATAAGGCAGCAAGGGACTCAAGCACTTGCTTCCCTATTTCGTTTTTGTTTGTTTGTTTTTAAAGAGGGACAGTGAGAGAGAAAGAATACTGTTTTATTTAGTTTTTCATCTGGCTTTTGTTGCTCTGACACTTAGTTGCGTACGTGGTGCTAGAGTTTGAATCCAGGTCCTTGCGCATGCCAGGCAAGCACTGTAACCACTGAGCCACCGCTCCAGTCCCTGCTTCCCTAATTATGAGTGGTAGTTCCCACCACAGAGTTGTTCACCCCTAGCGTTCTTTTTTTTTTTTTTTTTTTAAGAAAGAGAAAGAGAATCAATTTTACTGTTTGTCATGTACCTTTGGTGCTCTGGGACTTATTTGTGTTTGCGGTACTGGGGTTTAAACTCGCATACTTGCACATGCCAAGCAAGCTCTGTAACTGCTGAAACACCACTCCAGCCCCAGCATTCTCTCTTCATGTTTTTGTTTTGTTTTGTTTTTCCAAATAAAATAGCTGTTAACTCTTCAAGTTGAAAAGGTCCCATTCAGCGTTTTTCAGGTGGCTGAGGGTCTACAAGGGGGGACCTGGCCCTGGACAATCTCACGCCTGTTCACCCTGTCCCCAGGCGGAGTCTGAAATGGCTCTGGACGCCGAGTTCCTGGACGTGTACAAGAACTGCAACGGGGTGGTCATGATGTTTGACATCACCAAGCAGTGGTGAGTGGGCCTGTACCTGTGGGGAAGGATGGGCAGGATCAGGCAGGCCAGTTACAGGTGGCTTGGGTGAGGCACCTTATAGTCCAGCAGACATCCTCGAAAGCCTGCCCAAGTGACCACTTTTGTTTGGGGGTGCCTCAAGATTCCTACTCTTGGGGACTTGCTAGAAGGACAAAACTAAGATTCACAACAGCAAAGGACAAAGAAAAAGTGAGTGGTGGGCAGGGGTGCTAAAGAGCCTGATTCCTCTGATTCTTCCACCTTTGAGTGTGGCAGTGCATGAGATGTCCAGGGACTGCCTGACACATACCAGCATGAGATCAGCAGCCTTCCTATCACCAGCAACAGGACATACACCTGAGAGAAAGGTCCCAGGCATCAGCCAAGGGCTGCCTTGAAAAAAAAAATCTTTTAGAAAACTACTCTTTTAACACCGAAGGAAGCCAGGCACAGTGGTGCACACCGGAAATCCCAGTGACTTGAGAGGCCAAAGAAGGAGGATCAGGAGTTCAAGGCCAGCCTCAGCAGTTTGGTGAGGCCCTGAGCAACTTAGTGAGACCCTGTCTCAAAATAAGAACGGCTGGGGATGTGGCTCAGTGGTTAAGCACCCCCAGGTTCAGTCCCCAGAAGTAAATGTCAGTGCTGTGGGAGCCAGGCACAAAGGCTCACCCTGCAAGCCCAGCTCCTCAGGAGGCTGGGGCAAGGCCGATTGTGAGTTCCAGGCACCCCAGGCCACATAGACCCTGTATCAGAATCAGAAGGGCTGCAGGTGTGGCTCCATGCAGAGCACTTGCCTAATAAACTGGCCTCTGTGTTCCACCCTCAGAACCACAAGAACAGCATGAGAGTGCTGAAGGAAGGCCTGGCCACCACCTCAGAAGTGGTCTGTGGGGCGCTCACCCTGCCCTCCTTTGCTCCGTCTTTAGGTTCAGTTTGCTGATCTGTGTCATGAAGTCACATGTGCTAGGCAAGCACCCTACCACAGGGCTATATCCACAGCCCCTTATTAGTAGTATTGCATACTCAATCCACTGTCCTCATAGAGGATTGGAAAACAGGAGGAAACTGTCAGAGACCATGGCTGCTAATGGCTGGTGGGGTGCAGCCATCTTTCCATGATGTGCACACTGCACCCTGGGGTCTTCCAACTCCCGCCCATGAAGCGTGCTTCTTTGAAGGACATATTTACACGCAGTTGGGTGCAGCAGCTTCCGTGGGTACTTGTGGTAAGCCCTGGGAGCTAGAGCTTGCACTGGTCACGTGCCACTGCCACAGCCCCTCCCAGACAACGCACAGCAGACACAGCCCAGCCCCCTCATGGCCTGCAGGGAGCACATGCTGCAGTACTGCCTGACAGGAGCTGGCCACCAGCAGTCCCTCTCTGCAGCAGGGCTGGGAGGAGAGCATTCCTCCTGCACAGGTGGCCCAGCAGCCTGGGGAGGAAGAAGTGGCTGTGCCCATGTGAAGTCAAGTGTGGATGTGGAAGGGCCACCTGAGCTTCATCAAGTATCCTATAGCCTCTGCACATGAGGCCCCTGTAGCTTCTGGGGACGGGGCAGAGCTAAGAGGGACAGGAGTGCCCTGAGGCCAGTGAAGACCACACAGCTGTGCTGCATGTGGTCCATGTGCACCCCTGGCTGCAGTGTGGAGAGCATGCTGGCAGCCAGGGACACCTGGGGGAGAAAGTGGTGCAGGTGCTTGTCTGGGGGCCTCAAGCCACAGCGCTTCCCAGTGCCCAGTGCAAAAGACAGGAGACGGTGGGGCTTGCACAGTGGCACACGTGCCATTGAGGGACCCTCGAGGCACCTTGTGGGTGAGGGCATGAGAGGCTGCTGCAAGTGTGAGCATGTGTTGTCTCCACCGTGTCCTTTCCATGGGGTGCTTGGTCACACCACTGCCTTTCTAAGCCACCTGGAGAAAAGTTTGAGACAGGCAGTGAAGCTAGCCCCATGTGAGGTCAGTGCTAGAGGGATCTGCCTGGTGAACCCAGTAGTGGTTTCAAAGAGCCCCATGAGAAGGCAGATCTGGACAAGCTGCAGCCCTGGCCTTGGTGCATGGCAGGAGCTGAGACGAGCCCCTGTGATGCGCTTGTTTAGGATGCTGCTGGAGGTGGTTCTTAGGGACATGGACAAAGAGAGACAGGGAAACGGGGCTCCTGGACTTGGGTGCAGAAGCCCGCCTGCAATGATGCAGGCTCTTGGGGAGTCAAATCTCAGAGGTGAAGGGCGGCCCCAGTCCTCAGCGCTCTGGGGGTAGATTGAAGCTGACATGCCCTCCCTCCCAAAGGACCTTCAACTACGTCCTCCGGGAGCTTCCCAAAGTGCCCACCCACGTGCCTGTGTGTGTACTGGGAAACTACCGCGACATGGGTGAGCACCGAGTCATCCTACCAGACGACGTGCGTGAGTTCATCGACCACCTGGACAGGTGGGTGCCCGGGTGGAGCCAGGAGGGAGGGCCCAGGTCTGCTACGGAGGCCAGTGCCTCAGGTGTGAGCGAGGTGGGGTGCCAGGACCCCCAGGGGCTCTCTAGCTCCTGCCCAGTTCCTTAAAGCCCCCAGAGGGATCTGGAACTTCATCACTGGTCTGCTTGACCTCAGTCTGTTGCAGGAAGGAGGCCCCACTAAGGGCCTTTCTCTTACCATTTTCTCCCCTGAAAACAGACCTCCAGGCTCCTCCTATTTCCGCTATGCAGAGTCTTCCATGAAGAACAGCTTCGGCCTAAAATACCTACATAAGTTCTTCAACATCCCATTTCTACAGCTGCAGGTGGGTCCTCATTTAAGCACAGGCAGGAGGCAGCAAGGACCCAGTGGGCAGGCACTGGGGCAGGCTGCGGGCTGCACTCCAGGGTACATGCAGCCCCCATGGCTCTGACCGTCTCTGTCTGGACAGCACTCACTGGACGGTGGCCCTTTGGCCATCTTGCTGAGAACAGGCTTTAGTGCATCCTGCCCGAGGCGCCCACCTCCCGTGTACAGGTGAGGCCAGGAGCGCCCTGCTTCCCGGTGAACATTCACCTGGGAGTTTTCCAGAGTCACTGAAGCCGTGGAGTTGGCAGGGAAGTCCCTAGTACACACGGCTTGTCACTGGACACCCCAGGATCCTCTGGGACCCTTTTGGTCTCCACCTCAGGCACAGCCTCATGACATCTGCATGCCAGGAGTCACGGACCGTCCCACTCCCAGGGTGCAGGTGCTTCAGGCACATGGTGGTCTCCCAGCCCAGGAGCACAGTGAGCTGGCAGGAGTGGGAGGGGTTGGGTGAGTCGGAGACAGGCACAGAGGGCCAGTCCCTGGAGCCACATCCAACTGGGGGCCTAGGGCCAGGAGGGCTATGGACGGGAGCAGAGTGCAACAGGCCTGGGAACCCACGGCCTTGCCATCGTGCTCCAGAAGGGTGTAAAACTAGCTCAGGAAGCACAGCCTTCCCTTTTCTGAGGCTCCTGCGGGTGGGGCTGTGCAGGGAGCCGTCATTGAGGAGGAGCCGCACAGTCCCACTGTGTTCCCTGGCACCGCTCACTCACCAGCCCTGCAGCACTCAAACAGTGTGGCTGTTGTAACCAAGGTTGCGGTTTTTGTTTATGCTTTTTTAAGAGAGACTTTTTTTTTCAATCTGCCCTTTACGTCCCCAATGCTTAGTTGTGCACGTGGTGCTAGGGCCTGAACCTGGGTCCTCATGCATCCCAGGCAAGCTCTCCGACCGCAGCCCTGCAATGTTTTTTATTTAATTTGAATCTAATCATGAGAAGCCCCCTGGGTCAACAGCCGGGGGTGGGGGGCAACGCAGAGGCACAGTCAGCTCAGGTGAGGTCTTCAGACCTGAAGGGCTGCATCTGCTCCAGGGATGCTTATGTGCACGGGGACCACCCTTGTCTTCAGCCCAAGTTTCTGTTGTAGCTGACGGTGTGCAGGCCGAGCTCTGTGCCAGAAGAGCTGCACACACGGGTGCCAAGGAAAAGGCTGGGTGCCCTTTTCTAGATGAGCTTTGGGGCATGTTGTGGAAATGGAAGAGGGTTGCTGCAGGTCGTGGGTTCTGCGTGACTGACCCATCTTCAGCATCACGTGGGCTGGCTGTGCAGTCAGCCAAGCCCCACGTGACTCACATCCTGCCGAGTGGGATGCCCGGGGCGAAGAGGAGGCGCACTGCCAGCCATGTGCACTTGTCTCTGCAGAGGGAGACGCTGCTGCGTCAGCTGGAGACGAACCAGCTGGACATCGACGCCACGCTGGAGGAGCTGTCAGTGCAGCAGGAGACTGAGGACCAGAACTACAGCATGTACGTGAGCCTGGGAGCTGGCCCTGTGGGCCCCAGCCCCTCAGCCTGAGTGCTGCCGGTGGGCCCTAGTGTCCAGCCTGTTCTGCCCAGCGAGGTGGGGGCAGCTGCACACCTGGGTCAGTCAGCCAGCTTGCATGTGCAGCACAGGGTGAGGGGTACCACCATCCTGACCACCCGGGCCCTTGGGCTACCGCAGCCACTTGGAGCCCATCTGCTGAGAGTTTTTTTTATTATTCCTGTCTAATAATCAGATGTTTAGTCAGATTAGTGCAAGTCTAGAACAGCTGGATGAAAATCATGAAGGAGCTGTACTTACAGGGGAGTGGGCCCACCCCCTCTAACAGGCACTTCACAAGGGTCAAGTGCGGTGGACCAGGCATACCCTGATTATTCTGCCATTCCTTCCAAGCCCACCAGCCTCAGTGCCACGTCTCCTCGTGTGGGCCCTGCAGGTGCTCCCTCAGCCTGCGTAGCTGGGGGCCATGGTGCACACACGGGTGGGCCTGCGCCAGGCAGCTGCTTGCATGTAACTTCTTGACTTTCCCTCCTTATCTAGAATGAGCCACACCTACTGAGAGCCAGGTGTGTGGCCACAGGATACTGCGGACAGCGACATGGCCCATCTGAGGTCTGGCTTTACTGGCTAGTCCCTGATGATTGGGGCTGTGCTGTGGCTGTCTCCTGTCCCTGGTAGGGCAGTTTCCCAGACTGGTGCCAGCATGAAGGGAGAGCTTGGTTTGCGGGGATCCAATGCTGAAGTGTGGGTAGGCAGGGAAGGTCTGGCCTGGCCTCTGGGCAGCACATGTTCTGCCAGCAGGATGCCCTGGGTCAAGCTGGTGGTGTTATTCGATGGTACAGTGCTTGCCTAGCATGCACAAAGCCCCGGGCTCCATCCCCCAGCACCTCCTCCCCAGGGCTGAGGCCATGGGATGGGCAAGTGACAGCTGGATAGGCCTCATCCTCTGTCTTCTTGGGTGTTGTGCAAGCTGGACACCCCAGTACCCATGTGGCAGAAAGACTGCCCCCTGGATCCTGGGAGGGAGAAGTGAGGCCTCACTCCCACCTTCACCCTCCTTCCAGCTTCCTTGAGATGATGGAGGCCCGAAGCCGCGGTCACATGTCCCCTCTGGCAGCCAATGGGCAGAGCCCATCCTCAGGCTCCCAGTCGCCAATTGTGCCTCCAAGTGCCGTGTCCACGGGGAGCTCTAGCCCCAGCACACCGCAGCCTGCCCCACAGCTGCCCCTCAGCACCTCCTCAGCCTGCCCCTCTGCGCCATCCACATCCTCAGCACCTTCCTTGGAGGCCCCACCACCCCCTGCACACCCCTCCATCCCTGCCCAACCCCCACCCCAGCGGCGCAGCATCATCTCTCGGCTATTTGGCACCTCAGCCACTGCAGACGTGACCCCTTCACCTTCAGGTAGGCCAAGGAGCAGCCCCTTCATAAGGTGGACTCATGGTGTGGTACCTACCCCTGTGGCCATGTGTTCCTGGCAAGCTCCACTCTTCCTGGGTAGGCAGCCCAGTGGCTGAGCTCTGGAGGCAGCTGTGGTCTCCAGCCCAGGCACACATGCCACCACCCTACCACCCTAACCCCTTCCTGGCCTGGCCCCTTGGAGGGCTCAGGAGCTGGCGTCTGCTGTCCACAGAACCTGCCCCAGCTGCAGAGGCGCCAGCAAGAGTCCAGAACGTGGAGGACTTTGTTCCTGAAGATAGGCTAGACCGCAGCTTCCTGGAAGATACAGCCCCGTCCAGGAGTGAGAATGGTGGAGTGGGCCCACCGCAAGACAGTGACAGGTGCAGATGGCTGGCAGGCCTGGGCATGGGTGTCCCTTGTGCTCCCTGGGCAAGGGAGTTGGCCCTGACAGAAGCAGAGCCACTCAGAGAACTGAGGAAGTGCTCGGGCCAAGTCCGAGAGGGCTGGCCCGTGGCCACACTAGGGCAGTTGGGACAGTCACTTCACTTCTGAAGAGGGGCAAGGGTTTTGGCCACAGCAAACTAAAGAAGGGTGATAGGTCGGTGACCTCCTGGGACAGCAGGGTACTTGGCAGATGGCCTTTTGGGGACAGGGATACTCTGGGCACATCCCTGGGATGGTCCATATGGAGGGTGTGGGCAAGGCCTCCTGGGTCTCAGGTTTAAGCATGGAGCACCAGGTTTCCAGGTGGGCCAAGGCAGGTGCTTCCCAGAGGAGAGGCTCAGCTAAACGCAGTAGCACACTCCTATAATCCTGGTGACTTGGACAACGTGGCAAGACCCTGTCTCAAAATATAAAGGGCTGGGGGTATGTAGCTCAGTAATAGAGACACCCCCCCCAGGTTCTATTCCCAGTAATAAAACAAAACAAAACAAACAAGAAAAAGAGCCTGGGCTTTGCTTCAGACCCAAGCTAGGCACCAAGCCATACCCTTCCCCAGGTTCTGACCTCTGGTGGCCAGCCCTCCCTGCCACCTCTGCCCCAAGGACTGTCTCTCACTGATCCCCAAGTTTAAACCCAGGTGCTACTCCCACTTACTTGGTGCACCCCATCATGGGCAGCAGCTGGCGTCCAGTGTGTGGCCACAGCCTGGGCAAAGAGGGCCTCTCCTCCTGAAAATGCACAGATGGATACGCCCAGGTGCCCGGGGCTTAGCAGCCGGCACCTTGCCCACCTCCACCCCAGCTCTGCTCAGGTCTCCCCACTGGAGTATGAATCACGGGTGGGCAGCCCACAGGCAGTGGGGGTGGGAACTGCACCCCCTGGCCCCTGGTGGCCTGATTGCCCTGCCCTCCTTTGCAGTGACGGAGAGGCCCTGGGAGGGAACCCAATGGTGGCAGGTTTCCAGGATGATGTGGACCTTGAAGACCAGCCACGTGGCAAACCTCTGCTGTCCTCAGGCTCCATCCCTAGCAGAAACGTCAGACTTACCAGTGAGGAGGAAGCTGAGGTGACCGGCCACTCCAGAAGTGCTATCGTGGCTCCCCTGCAGTGCTCAGAGCCAGAGCCAAAACGGTATAGTGGGGCTCCAGGGAGGGCCAGGAGTTGGGGGTCAGGGCAGCCCGAGTAGCCTCAGAGCTCCTGACCCTCCTTGCTGTGAAGGTCATCCAAGGCCTCTCGGTCACAGAAGACAGCAGCTCCCACACAAGCTACAGCGCCCCCCTGGCCAGGCGGCCTCACCACTAGCTCAGGGCCTGAGAAGCTCAGCAGCATCGAGGGCTCCTCTTGCAGACCTGGGGATGGGAAAGATGGGCAGGTGTCGTCCTCAGAGAGCGATCCTGAAGGGCCCATTGCTGCCCAAATGCTGTCCTTCGTCATGGATGACCCTGACTTTGAAAGTGAAGAGTCGGACACTCAGCGGAAAATGGTGAGGATGGGTTGCTCTCTCTGCAAGGTGGTGGATAAGGGGACCTGGGGTAAAGGAGAGGTGGGGCAGTGCTGGCTTCCTGTCCTGTTGTGATGCAGGGCTGGGAACGGTAGATGAGGTCTGTATAGGGTGTCCCACATTCTGCATGGGCCTTGCTGGTCCCAACTCTGGGGTGGGCTTAGGGACTCCCTACCCCAGTCTCAGGTACCCTGAGGGAACTCTCCACCTTGTTTTGGGGACTCCATGGGGCAGAAAGGGACAGTGGCCCTACCAGCTTGTCCCTGTCCAGAATCAGCTCCCTGTGAGAGAAGACCTCTCTGACGTGACTGACGAGGACACCAGCCCTGCCCAGCCTCCCCTGCAGCCCCGGCCTCCCATGCCCTCCTTTAGACTGAAGAACGACACGGATCTCTTTGGGCTGGGGCTGGACGAGGCAGGACCCAAGGAGAGCAGCGAGGAAGGTGGGCACCTGCAGGGCCCTGTTAGTCTCTCCTGAAGCCCAGAGATGCAGACCACCATCCTTGTCCTGTGGTCCAGGGGTCCTCATCCAGGGACCTGGGGATTTTCCCCTTGTGCTGGCTGTTGGCCAGTGGGGTCCCCAGAGCACAGAGCCGACTGGCCTGTTGGTCTCTGCATGTGAGCTGCTAATCCTTAGCCAACATCCAGGATTGTGAGTGATCCACGGCTGCAGTCGGGACCAGGCTGGAGGGTGGGTAGCTGGGTGTCCACATAACAGGTGCTCTGTGACAGGCACCTTGAGAGCTCTTATCTACTCTGAGCTCCAGCCTGAATGTGAACAGGGCTGTGAGCACAACTGCAGACCTGCTGGTGGTTCCAGCCCCAGCCGGCTTCGGCTTCACAGGCTGGCCCTGGCCCTCCACTCCCCATTCAGCTCCATTCAGTCCTGGCAACTTAACCCAGGTCTGTAGCAGGAGTTTCCTCCCAGGCCCCTTCATGGCACATGTGCAGACCCCAGGTCACCTACAGCCAGGCCTGACCTGAAATGGGGCATCTGCAGAAGCCTCTGCCCAGCACCAGCTGCGCAAGGCAGCCATACTCAACCCGCCTTTCCCATGCAGATCAAGATGGCAAGCTGCCCACTAAGGAGAAAAAGAAGAAGAAGAAGAAGGGCAAAGAGGTATCAGCCACCCTCCACTGTCCTGGGCCTAGGCCCTGTGGGAATGTGGGCTGTGGTCCCCTGGTATCCCGCCAGTGACTTTGATGCCCTCCCCAGGAGGAAGAAAAGGCCGTGAAGAAGAAGACCAAACACAAGAAGAGCAAGGACAAGGATGAAGGCAAGGAGGAGCGAAGGAAGCGGAGGAAGCCCCCTCGCAGCAAGGAACTGGAGGCCTTCCTGGGGGGTGGGGCCCCGGGCCGACACCCTGGGGGTGGGGACTATGAGGAGCTCTAGGCCTGCACCACACCATGGGCCTCCAGCCCTGAGGGAATGACCGCCTTGCCACTCTCCCAGCCATTGCCTTTGCCCATGTGGCCTGGCCCAGCACACTCTCTGCACTTGCTTCCTTGCTGGAGGCAGCCCAGGGCCAGGCCTTGGTGGTCAGAGGCCCCTGGCCGGGCGCTACAGGTGCTGGGCTTCAGGCCAGCATGAGCCTGCTCTGCAGGGAGGGAGGGGACAGCTGGGCTGCAGCTGGCTTGGTGGAAAACCTGGTCCTCTCCAGGCTGAGCCACAGCCAGTCCCCAGCGTTTCTCAGGGATGTGACTAAGGCGGAGGAGGGACCAGCAAGGGTCTGTTTACAGAGGCAGGGCGTGGGGCTCCTCTGCTTCTCAGATGTCCACCATTCAGCCCCGCTCCTGCTTGCCCTCCCACGCTCTCCCAGGGCCACAGCATGCCAATGGGCTCTACTTCTTGCTCAAGCCTTGGGCTGTGGACTGTCCCTTCCCATGGAGCCAGAGCATAATCCTGACCTGAGCACAGGTGTGCACTCATGGGAGAGTGGCAGCACCTGTCCTGCAGGATGAGGCTGGCAAGAGAATAGCACCCATGGCCTCTGCTGGGAAAGGGTGGGCACAGCTGTGCCAGGCTGGAGCTGGGAGGCAACTGTGCCTGGCTGGAGCTGGGAGGCACCTTTCAAACACTCCACTCAGACCATAAAGCTTTGGTTTTACCACCGTGTGTTCTTTTTGCTTTCTTTGGCTCTGTCAGCCGTGTGAGGTAGGACCAGCCTACTGCTCCCTTCACCCAGGTGTCCTTTTCCAGAGGCAGCTTCCCTCACCCAAGAGTGGTGTAGAAACTTAACACTAAGCATGCAGTATCCTGTCCAAGCTGGACTGTCATGGCCATCTTCGTGTACTGCACCTAGGCCAGCAGCAGGAAGCTGCACACAGAATTCCCAGGGCCTGGCCCTATGTACCTGCCCTGCACGGCCTCCCTGCCTCCTGGACAGTCACTGGTAGCCCCCAGATCCCGGCGCAGCCACACCCCCACCCATGGCCAGCAGCACCCAGCCCCCGCCCACTACATCAAGGTTGCCATGGAGTCCTTCAGGGACCTGCAGGCAGAGCTACATGCTGGTGATGTTAGGGGTGGGGCGCAGCGTCTCCTGCCCATGCAGGAACCCAGGACAAGCCCACCTGTACCAAATTCCAAAAAATCTCCCCTTGGGTTCCTGCCAGGGTGCAGTGTCCTGGAGGCACAGGACAGTTGACCACTGAGCAGGTCTGTGCTCGAAATCAGCTGAGGTCTCAACAAGGGACAGGTCCACAGCAAATACACTTCTCCCCCACCACACAAAGCCCAGTAGTGTGGGCATCTCCACAAGCCCCCCCCATCCAACAGGATAGAACAAGGGCAGGTACCACCCATCCCTACACCAAGCCAGAATAGTTAAAGGCTCTGCACTTTGGGCACAGGACTGGCAGGGTTGGAGTGAGGACATCGCCATGTGGCTTAGGAGTGAGTCATGTGCACACCTTTCTGGTTGGAAGTGGGCAGTAGCAGTCCCCGCTGGCCTGGGCACGCAAAGCTGTGGGCCCACTCTGGACTGAGCAAGCCATCTGGCTCCAGGTACCTGCTGAGATTTTGGCATCTCTAGCTCCAAAATGGACAGGACCTGGGGAGAGGCTGACAGAGCAGCAAGCCACCCATCTGTTCCTGCCTGGGTCCAACCGGAGGCATGCATTCCAGGAGCCCCTGACCAGTCTGTGGGTGGCCAGGGCTTGGGACTCCTCCAGGGTCCTGATCTAAAACCCTGCCAGGCTGCTGGCTGCTTAGGCAGGTGCCCTGGAGGTGGGGCTGGTGAGAGAATCCCAAGACCTGTACCTTGGGAATGCTGCGTAGATCCATCACCTTACACCCAGCACAGCCCCGAATCAAGAGCCATAGTAGACCAGTCAGGTCCCCAGCTCTGCTGCACAGCCCCCACCGGGTGCGGCCCCTTTAAGTGCTGCTTCCTTAGCTGCCAGTGGGGGCAGCACTGAGCAGCCAGGCCAGGATCAGCGTTGCTGCCTGGAAGCTTCTGCCGGTCCATGGGACGCAGCAGTACCGGAGAGAGAGAGGACCCAGCTTGGGGTTGTGCAGCCCACCCAGGATCGGGGCAACGTCCAGGTAGGAGGCCAGGGTGAGCTGCCCAGCATTCTGTTGTGTGGCAGGAGTTACCTTAAAGGATGGAGCATCCCCGCCCCCAAGCAATACAGGCTAGGTCCCTGCCATGGCTGCTCTGGGACAGGCCAGGGCAAGGTCGGGAGGTAAGGAAGGCTGCTTGACCATCCATGTGGGCTCCAGAAGACATAGGGGTCCTGAAGTGACCCAAACCCACCCCATCCCCACAGCGAGGGGGTGTCACAGCCAGGTCCTGACAACCGAAGCTGGCAAAGCTGGCTGTCACCTCCTTGGGGCGGAGCCTCACACCCTCTCATCCAGCCTAGATTCCAGCCTGGCCATGAGCTTAGGATGAAAGAGAGGTCCAACTGGGATGCGGACACAGCCTGGACTTAGTGGCCCTGGCCCCTAAAAAGCACCCGGTGAGCAGGAAGCTGATTGCATACCTGGGGTACAGAGTTGACCCTGAATAGCCGGTCCACCTATGGTCCTGCCAGGTGAGTGGCACGGTCAGTCCCCTGAATTCCCCGAGTTTACGCTGGAGCAGACGCCCCCAGAGTGGGTGCTGGGTAAGAGGAGGAAGGCTGTCATCACTTTCTGAACCCCTCCCCAGCCAGCCCCAGGCCCTGGGGACGTGGAGGCCCTGGTGGCCCATATCTCAACCTGAGCCTGGACCCAGCCCAGCCTGCAGCTCAGGGGCTGAAGAACCACAGGTTTCCATGGAGCCTTCCGGAGTGGAGGGAGGAAAGAGGAGGGCCCTCTCCTGGGAGGCAGTGGGGGAGCTTTCTCCACCCTCCACCCTGCACACACACACCCCCACTGCAGCTGGCAGCCTCCTGGTCTGGTGTGCTAGTTTGCAGCTCAGAGGAAGAGGGATACCATAAGCACGTGGTCCTGTGGCCTGGGCCCAACTTTGAGGCTGCCAGGAACACACTGGGGGTATCCATGTGCACTTACCCAAAGCTGGTGGGGGCTGTTCAGCCTTGTTTTGCCTGCCACAACAAGCTTGCTGGGTTGCAGCCCCCCAAGACAGCTGGGGTCAGAGTCTGGGGTCTTTTCTTCTGGCCTGAGCCACAATGGGGACACGGTTTTGGGTGCAGCCTGGTGTCCCCAGCCCTTCAAGTCCTGTCGTAGGACTCAGCAGCCTGGTCAGCAGGCCAGTGGGGATGTCTGGGACCTCCGATAGAACTGGCTAAGGCTAGAGCCCAGGACTCCCCCTCTGACTTTGCACAATCAAAAGGCTCTGTAGTGGGCCCTGTAAATCTATACCTATAAATCAACCAAAGTGGAGCTGAAATGAGCCCCATCATTCCAGCTGTGGACACTAGAGGGCAGCAGTCCCAGGATCACTTCCCCACTGTCCTACCCACCTGCCTGATCTGCAAGGAAAGGGGACTCTGTCTATCCAAACGTGCCCAGTGGTCACAAGTGTGGGGAGGTATCGCATCTAGGGACAGGAAGACCTGGACCACGGCAGGCTAAGCCCCTCTGCTGACCTGGCCCACTTCTCCCACCCTCCCCTACCCACTCTGCAGGAACCTCTGAGGGTCAGCATGGGTACCTCTGAGGCCAGCATGGAGCAAGCGCCTGGGGCCTCGCCAAAGCCCTGCAGCCTGGGTTGCCGCACCCCCTGCGCCCCAGGTAAGCGGGGCCAGGGCGCGGGGGTGGGGGGGAGGGTAAGGGGCCTGGGTTGCAGAGGAGGCTGCCCTGACCTGCGTCTCCCCCCCCCCAAGGGCAAAAGCCCCAAAAGGCCTTGTGAGCTGGAGCCGCCAGCCTGGGGAAGTGTTTTAAGATGACCCGCACAGACCCACCGGACCTGCTGGTATCGACCGTCTACCAGGATATCAAGGTGGCGGCCCCGGGGCCCGCGTCCAGGCGCCAGCCATGTGAGCAATCCGTGGCCAGGCCTGCTGCGCCCACGTCTTTCAACAAGCGCCACTGCCGCAGCTTCGATTTCCTGGAGGCGCTGGACGGGCCAGCCATGGAGGCCCACGCAGAGCCTTCACCCCCGGAGCCCGCCGCGCAGCACACGCGGCCCCGAGACGGCGAACCCCGCCGCCGCGCCCGCTCAAAGAGCGCGCCCCGCGCGCCCCCGGGCCTAGCTCCGGCGCCCGCCTCTCCGCCGGTGCTGCAGCGCCGAGGCCGGGAGACCCAGCGTGCGGCGCGGATGGAGGGGTCTCCTCGCAGGGAGCCTGCGTACCCCGCGCTGCGCGCGCTCGCCAACGAGCTGCACCCTATCAAGCTGCAGCCACAGCGGGGCGGCTCCGGCCGTATAGCGCCCTTGTGCGCTGCCCCAGGCCGCTGCGCGCCGCCAGAGCCACCCACAGGCCCCGCTCCCCACGTCCGCTGCCGTCTGGACATCAAGCCGGACGACGCCGTACTGCAGCACGCCGCCCGCGGCTCGCGGCCGTGCGGGTCCATGGAGACCGCGCCCTGGGCTCGTGCAGCCTCGCAGTTCCACGGCCTCACGGTGCCCGGGCCCCGCCACTTGCTGCTTTCGCGTACCCCCACCCCCAGTGACTCGTACTGTGCGGACCCCCGGGCGTTGTACTGCGACGGGCCGCTGCCTGGGCCTCGGGACTACGTGGAGCGCCGCGGTCAGCCCTTCACCACTCCTCCGGGTCCCACACAATTCTTCTACACCGAGGAGCCCGAGGGCTACGCGGGAGGCTTTCCAGCCAGCCCTGGCGCTCCCTTCGAAGGCTACTGCCCCAGGCCCTACCCCTCAGAGGAGCCCCAGGGACCCAGTCCGAGGCGTGGGGGCGGCTATTACGCAGGAGACCCGCGCACTTTCCCGATCCAGGAACCGCCCTCCCGCTCCTACTACGGGGAGGTCCCCAGGGCCTACGGAATGCCCTTTGGCCCACGCTATGTCCCTGAGGATCCTCGGTCCCACCCCTTCTACACTGAGGACTTCAGGCGGTACCGAGAGCGGGATGCCCTGGCTCGGACTTACCCGTACCCACGCAACAGCCCGGCCTGGGCCGACTGGGGTCCCCGGCCTTACCGCACCCTGCAAGTGGTGCCTCCCTCCATCCCTGGCCCTCTGCTGGCCTCGTGGCATGGCGGCACCGGCACCAGCCCGCCCCGGCTGGCCACCGACAGCCGCCACTACTCGCGTTCCTGGGACAACATCCTGGCTCCGGGGCTGCGCCAGGAGGACCCCCTGGGCCGGGGCCGCAGCTACGAGAACCTGCTAGGGCGTGAGGTGCGGGAGCCGCGCGGCGCATCCCCCGAGAGCCGGCGCCCGCCCGTGGTAGTAAACTTGTCCACTTCGCCCCGACGCTATGCCGCGCTGTCGCTGTCTGAGACTTCACTCTCTGAGAAGGGCCGCTTAGGAGAAGGCCTGGGCCGCAACTGGTACGTTACTCCCGAGATCACTATAACCGACAACGACCTGCGTGCCGCCGAGCGCCCAGCTGCCAGAGGCTGGGAGCTGCCCAGAGGCCGGGCGCGTCTGCCCGCGTCGGTGGCTCCCGCGGGCCCTACCTCTGGCCGCCAGCGTAGCCTGGAGCAGCTGGATGAGCTCATCACCGACCTGGTCATCGACTCGCGGCCCCCGGCCGGTCAAGGCCCAGAGCCGGGGGCCGAGAGCCTGGGCCGCCAGCTGCGACGCAGCGTGCTGGACTCACGGCCCGCGGGCCCCGGAGCCCCGGCGCTGGCACCGCCGCGCTCGCCACCAGCCTCGGCCGGCAGCGTGGAGGAGCCTGCGGGACCTGGGGAGGCGGCCAACGGGTCCCCGGAGCCCAGCGCAGACGAAGACGACCTGATGACCTGCTCCAACGCGCGCTGCCGGCGCACGGAAACCATGTTCAACGCCTGCCTCTACTTCAAGTCCTGCCACAGCTGCTACACGTACTACTGCTCCCGCCTGTGCCGCCGCGAGGACTGGGATGCACACAAGGCGCGCTGCGTGTACGGCCGCGTGGGCAGCGTGTGCAGGCACGTGCTGCAGTTCTGCCGCGACAGCGGTCCAGTGCATCGCGCCTTCTCGCGCATCGCGCGCGTCGGCTTCCTGTCGCGCGGTCGCGGCGTGCTTTTCCTAGGCTTCCCGAGCCCCGGCTCCGCAGACAACTTCCTGCGTTTCGGTCTCGAAGGGCTGCTGCTTTCACCCACGTACCTGTCGCTGCGTGAGTTAGCCACGCACGCAGCGCCCCTAGGCAGCTACGCGCGAGAGCTGGCAGCCGCTGGGCGGCTCTATGAGCCAGCCGAATGCTTCCTCCTCAGCGTGTCGGTGGCCGTAGGTCCGAGCACCGCGCCCCCGGGAACCTCCGCTCGGCCCGCGCCCGCCCCACGCAGCACGGGGCCCACGGTGCGCAAGTTCGCCAAGGTAGCACTCGCTGCTGGCAGCCCGGCGCGGCCGCCCCCGGCGCGGGGCCGCGAGCCAGACATGGAAACGTTGATTCTGACACCGCCGCCGGGCACGGCGGGCCTGGACCAGGAGGGTGAAGCGGGCCGGCGCGCGCGCGAGGTGGCCTTCATCCACATCCAACGAGAGCTGCGGCTGCGCGGCGTGTTCCTGCGCCACGAGTTCCCACACGTCTATGAGCAGCTCTGCGAGTTCGTAGAGGCCAACCGGCGCTTCACGCCCACCACCATCTATCCCACAGACCGGCGCACCGGCCGCCCCTTCATGTGCATGATCATGGCTGCTTCCGAGCCACGGGCGCTGGACTGGGTGGCCAGCGCCAACCTGCTGGACGACATCATGTGAGGCCTGGGGGCCACTAAGCCCAGGCCCTGACCACCGCCCTTGCCTAGTCCGCTCAGGTCCCGCTAGGTCCACTCAGGGCCACCCCCCAGCCCCGCCCAGCCCCCTCAATGCAACCAGGGCCTCACCCGCCCCTGGCCCCTCTTCCAAGCCCTACCCAGTCAAATATCCCCCTCCCATTTTTCCTGCACCCTGCCCATTGTGCTCTCCAAAGGCCCGCCTCTCCCCTCTTGTTCAACCACCCCTCAGGCACCACCTCAAGCAGGCATCCCTTGGGCCTCCCAGAGACTAGGTCCTCGCCCTAGGTGCTGCTCCCCGCTGGGAGGTGGGGTGGGCCTGAGGACCTTCGGGCTCTGCCTTCTTGCAGAGGGTCCACGCAAATAGATCAAACAGATCCCTGTCTGTGGCCAGGCTCTCAGTGGAGCCCATGCTTCCCCATTCTCCCTGGTCCAGGAGCCTGTGTTGACCAAAGCCTAGTATCCTCACCTTAAGCTAGCCCTAACAGTCCCCATGTCCTGTGTCGGGGTGCAACCTGCTCAGAGGCCTTTCTCCCTAGAGAACACCCTGGTTAGTCTCTGTGGGTCAGTGTCCCAAGTGAGATTCCAGAAGTACATACTGGCCAGGCTGTGGGCAGGGCTGGTAGTGAGTTTTCCTTAGTTGGAACTTAGTTGGGAGAGAAGAGGTGCTGCCTGCCCTGCAGTCCCTAACCTCTGGTCACCCTGGTCTAGGCCTTACAAGAGGGGTTGGGATACTCTAAGGTCTTCAGTCAAAGGTGCAAACTCCTCCAGTAAGAAGGGATCTCCGGCAGGGAAAACAGAGCACAAGGGTCTGGGCACAAGTGCCAGAGCTGAAATGGGACTTGGGTAGGGTGGGTGAACCCGCCCACACCCAACAAGAGGGCCGTAGTTGGGACCAGGGTACAACATGGGGGTGGGCATGCAAAATGCAGGCCCTTAATCTCACAGGAGGCAAGGGATGGATGGACCAGCTGGCAGGAGAACACAAAGGGCTTACAAGAAGTGGCACCTACTCTCTGGCAAAGGAAGGACCCGGAAGGTGCAGGGGAGTCTCCAGTTAGTTGCTGGGAGGATAAAGAGCAGGAGCGGGCTAGCAGTCCAAGATAGTTACAACGGAAAAGCAACGTGACCTACCCCGGATTCAGATCCTTTGCTTGCACACAGATCAGGGCGCTCTCGCCTTGGCTGTGCCAGGAGCTTGGTAAGCAGTGGGGAGTACACGCTCCCGCGACCCTTCGCGTGCCATCCCCGCTGCACTCCACTTGTGCACCCGCTACGCACCCAGGGCTCCAAGGAGGGCCCTGTGACTAGGAGAGGAGATAAGGCCAGGTGCTGTGCAAGGGTCCTCATGGATCCCCTAACCCCTTCCGAGCCGGGGGAGGGGGCAGTAAGTGCGATAAACTGTGAGCCCTGCTCCTCGACCTGCCCTCGCCCCCGACGGTGCCTACACCCCGCCGTCCCTGGGCCTGCGAGTTTGCACCGGCCTAGCACCCCGCTTGCTGCAGACACCGCCGCGCCTCAGTCGCGGGACCTCTGCATTCGGCCCCATCCCTGAAGGCCGGCAGGAACGCCCCTGGACGGGAATCGTTTCCAGAGGGCGAGCGCTTTCAAACCAAGTAAAATAGAACTTGAATGTAGCTATTGCCGTCTCTTTGTAAGGGGTCGAGGAAGGAGGCCCTGGGGTGTGGGAGGCGTTCGGGAAGGGTCCCTCGGGCATGGGGATGCTCGGGGAGGGAGGCACTGGGGGCTGGGGAATTCCGGGGCGCGTCCCTGGGGCCTCCTGCCCTGCTTCACAGGCCGCGTGACTGTCCCCCTCCAAAGGTGCCAGTCCTGACACCAGTGGAAAGGAACGTTTCCATGGGCGACCTGGAATCACTACCCATTTCCCTAGTCCTCGGTCCCTTTAAGTGCGGCAGCGTGGTCCAAGGCTGCAAAGAACTGCACTGCGATTGGTCAGTCCGTGCCCCCGCCCGGCGTTACGACTGGCTGAGGCTCTGGGCTTTCAGGAGCATCCTCCCACAAGATTGGCCGCAGCTGTCACAGAGCCCGCCTCCGGCACGACTCACAGCCCTGGGTCGGGTGGGAGAAGCGGCCGCGCCGGGCCCTGGCACTCCGTAGAACATGGCGGCAGCGGACCTCGCTCAGATTCCTGAAGTGGACATCGACTCGGACGGGGTCTTCAAGTACGTGCTGGTTCGAGTTCACTCGGCACAGCCCTCTGGGGCTGCGGCCGAGGAGTGCAAGGAGATCGTACGCGGCTACAAGTGGGCCGAATACCACGGTGAGGGCGGAGCCTAGTGTGGGCGGGGCCGGGGAGGCGGGACCCGGAAGGTATTGGCGGGGCTGGGCGGGGCTGGGGAGGCGTGGGGCGGGCCCGGGGAGGGGCGAGATGCGGCGGGGCGGGGCAGGGCGGAGCCGAGCCGAGCCGAGCCGAGCCGAGGCGAGCCGAGGCGCTTCGGCGCGACTGGTGGGGTCCCGTCCTGCACCAGCGCCTGGAGATGTCGGGGTCCTGGGCGGGAAGGGATGCCATGGTACAGCCCCTCCATAGACCCCGCGTTCGCCCTTGGAGCATCCCCTCCAACCCTTCATCCCTGTGTCAGCCGGGAGGGGCTTTCTCTTCCCTGGGGAAGGGGCTGCTCAGAGCTGGCCTCCAAGGGCACCCTGGGCATGTCCTGAGGCTGTCCTGCTCACCCTAGCCGACATCTACGACAAAGTATCTGGAGAACTGCAGAAGAAGGGCTATGACTGCGAATGCCTGGGGGGTGGACGCATCTCTCACCAGAGCCAGGACAAGAAGATTCATGTCTACGGCTACTCCATGGTGAGCCCTGCTGGAGGACCCTGTCCTGACTGTAAAGGTGGCCCTCCTGAGCTTGTCACTCACCATCTGACCCCACACAGAAGCTGCCTGACTTGCCTCATAGGCCACCTGGATCTCCTAGTGGCTGCAGAACCTCTTTCTCAGGGGCTGAGGCTTCCCCACATTGGGCAGGTGGCACCATGGGTGGGAGGGAGGCCCACTTGGGCTGCACGCTCTCCTGGATCCAGAGGCTCCGTTCATCTCTCCCTGTTCTGGCCCTTTGAGCCTCTGGGCCTTGGGGCAGTCACTGCTAGAGTAGAACTCAGAGCCTACAGGCTCACTTCTGGAGCCTACTTGTGTTCCACTAGCCCCCAGAACTGTCTGGACAATTTGTTACCCCTTCCACGCCCACTTCTGGCCTGGCTACTAGATAGACTCCCAGAGCCATGGACCAGGTGGAGCTAGTGGCTGTCACCTTTCCAGGGCTATGGTCGTGCCCAGCACTCCATCTCAACTGAGAAGATCAAGGCCAAGTATCCTGACTACGAGGTTACCTGGGCCGACGATGGCTACTGAGGCCTGGCCACACCTGAGGACTCTGTCCTTGCTGGAGTCCCTCCTGAGAGGCTGGCTCAGCCCTTCCGTTCTGCACTCCTTGGCAACATGCCAGCCCTTTGGGCCTCAGAGGCCAGACCAGCCTGGCTTGCGGGAATTAAAAGCTTGGCATGCCTTGTGTTTCCTGAATGTGTCTTGGTTTCCTGCCCCTGGGTCATAACCTGGAACCCCTTCACTTGCCTCTAGAGGCCCCAGGGAGTGGCAATGCACACTTAGCCCCTTGGAATCTGATAGGGGCCCTAGAGTACCTGCGCTTATGGCCTGATTGCTCCTTCGCTGCTGCTATTCCCAAGGACACCTGGGAGGAGGCCTCACAGGCCTTGGGCAAGGACTCAGTGCCTGGTCCCTCATGGCCTAGGATACACAAGTGCCCCTTCCCAGAGCTTAGCCCCAGGTTCCAGGTAGGGATGCCACAGTGGCCACAGTCCTGCTTGGCTGACATTGGCATTTCCAGGCCCTTGGGCTCACCTTGGAGGCTTCCAGTGTGGCCACAGGAGCTGCCATCCAAGGACACAGGTGGTGTGACTCATAGCCTTTGCTTCCAGGATTGGGGTCTGTGACCAAACACTGACCACTCCTGGGTCCCATTTACTCTGAGCAGGTCAGGGCTTCCAGCTTTGAGGGCGCCCTCTCCTGGATCCTCTCATGCCCTCAGGACCTCGGCCCCTGGCCCCAGGAGCCCAGGCACAGTAGGATGCAGTGTGCAGTGACAATGAGCGCTGTGGGAATATGGAGCTGCAGCTGACATGTCCCACAGTGCCCCTCACTGCACTTAGCTTGTTAGGCCCTCCAGCCAGCCTCTCCAGGCAGGCCCTATGCAGGCACACTACAGAGCAGCTACCAGAGGCTCCAATGACATCCCTGAGGTCACACAGCTGTAGGTCAGGCCGAGCAATGCCTTCCACAGTCCTGATGTCCCTCCTACCCCAACTGTAGGTCTGTGCCTCATAACAGCCACTGAGCATGTGGCTGCTCCAGAGGGTTTTGTTTTTTATATATTTTGAGGCTGGCCTCCTGACAGCTCCCAAGTGGCTGGGATGACAGGCGTGCACCACTGTGCCTGCCTCCAGGCAGTTTGAAGGATGAACTACATGTGGGGCAGGAAGGAGAACACCACACTCTGATGCACAGAGCACAAGGGTGCTTCTGGGGTACCCACCCTGGAATCCTGCATTCAGCTACTGGGGAGGGCTGCCTTGACTGTGGCCAGAGCCCCCAGGAGAAGCCACAGTGATTTCTATCACCCCAATGCATGCAGAGCCCTGCTGGTGGTATCCCCCAGTCTCAACCCTACCCCAGGGGAGCCTTTGCTAGGCAGGGCTTAGTAGGTGCACCAGATGGCCTGACCTTTGGTCAAAAGGAGCCAGGCAGGTAGAAGCTGACCCTGGGCCGCGGGGCGGGAGGCTCTCCTGAGAACAGGTTGACAGCTAGCTGCTGGGCCCATCATCATAGTTGACTGGGGCCCTCCCAAGGGACTGGAGGCACAAAAGGGACTGGGCCCCTTAGTTGGAGCGCAGTCAGCCTGTGGGGCCCTACGGACTGATAACTGGACAAAGTCCCCACCAGGCTACTTGGCCTCACTGCTACTGGGCCTCACTTCCTCTAGCCTGGCCATGAGAGCACCCAGTCTGTTCCTGCCTGTCTTGGTCCTGCTTGTGGGTGAGTCAGATAGTCTCACTGAGTCTACTGCTGGTGCTGGGTGTAGTGCCAGTGCTGACTCCAGGTCACCATGGGGCCTTGCCCATCCCAGAGCCCCAAACCCCTATGGCCAGGAAGCCAGGTGACAATGCATTGCCCAGTTCCCTGTCAAGGACACTGGGCAACCCCTGCTGTGTCCTATGGGGACACCATCCCGGGAGTCCCTCCAGTTCTTTCCTGGGTGGTGTGAGCCCCTCCTGTACCTTTCCCGGGGATATCCTTCACTGAAGGACCTGTTTCCCATGTGCACCCACGCCCTGCTCCTCAGCCTCCACTTGGCCACCTCTGGGGCCTGGAAACAGGAAAAAGATGTCTGCTACTGACATGGAGCTCCCATGACAGTTCTCTGTGGGTCCCAGGTCCCTCCCCAGCTGACCCCATGAGTCTGAGCCCCAAAGTTGGGTGACCAGTGCCCTGCATTGCTCAGCCCATGGAACTTCCAGTGCTAAAGCCGATAGTCCCTGGGCACGGTGGGATGGCCAGCTGCCCTACCCCTGACCCACTGGGCTGTCATTCTCCCAGCTGTATGGTCCCCCGGCAGGGCTTGGTTCCCTGACCACTGCAGGAGCCCCAGTGAGGCCGTATGCAACTTCGTGTGCGACTGCAGGGACTGCTCAGATGAGGCCCAATGTGGTGAGCTGGGCAGTGTGGTGAGCTGGGCAGTGTGATGAGCTGGGCAGTGAGGTGGGTAGGGCAGGGCAGTGCAGGAGCAGACATCTGACCACTCACTCTCCCAGGTCACGATGGGGCCTTGCCCATCCCAGGCACCCCCTTCACCTGCAGCTTTGAGCAGGATCCCTGTGGCTGGCAGGATATCAGCACCTCGGGCTACAGCTGGCTCCGCGACCGGGCAGGGGCAGTGCTAGAGGGTCCCGGGCCTCACTCGGACCATACACTTGGCACTGACCTGGGTGAGGCCCCAGCAAGTCTCTGTGTACCCCACCTATACTCCCACCTTCCCCTGTTGGCCTCCTCCCTATCTCCTGACCTCTCCACCCTGGCTAGGCTGGTACATGGCTGTAGGAACCCACCGTGGGAAGGAGGCATCCACGGCAGCCCTGCGCTCCCCTGTTCTCCGAGAGATGGCCCCCACCTGTGAGCTGAGGCTGTGGTACCACGCAGCCGCGGGAGGTGTGTGCCCAGGACCCCCAGATACCCAGGGCGGGGTGGCTCTCGGGAGAGCTTGGAAAGGAGACAGGAGCGTGCCTCAGAGGCTGGCAGCCAGGGCACAGCTGTCAGGCTTGGGGGAGGCAGTATAGGGGTGCAGCTGTTTCAGGACCCCTCCCCCATGCTGCAGATGTGGCTGAGCTGCGGCTGGAGCTGACCCACAGTACAGAGACGCTTACCTTGTGGCACAGCACGGGACCCTGGGGATCCAGCTGGCAGGAGCTGGTGGTGACCACTGGCCGCATCCAGGGTGACTTCCGAGTGAGCCGGAGTCTGGCTGGCGAGGAGTGGGTAGGGTCTGGACCTGGAAGGGCCCTAAGGACCCCTACTCTCTCCAGGTGACCTTCTCTGCTACCCGAAATGCCACACACAGGGGAGCCGTGGCCTTGGATGACGTGGAGTTCCGGGGCTGTGGGCTGCCCAGTAAGGCTCCCAGCACCCTGCCTCCACCCCAGGCGCCACCCCTGCTCCCCTGCTCAGACCATCTTGGCCTCTCCCCAGCATGCCCCCTTACCCCTGGGGTCTTGGGACCAAGGTGAAGGTTAACCTGCTCCCACCCTAGCCCCTCAAGCCAGCTGCCCCCTGGGGCACCACCACTGCCAGAACAAGGCCTGCATAGAAGCCCACCAGCTGTGTGATGGCGAGGACAACTGTGGGGATGGCTCTGATGAGGACCTGTTCACCTCCTGCAGTGAGGCCAGGGCCACCCAGGGCTGGTTGGGCAGCAGCATGAGACGGGGAGGGGGGACCAGGACTCTCGGGCCCTTTGAGGAACATGGGGGGCTGGTCTGGGAAGATGGACCTTGGCATGGTCATTCTGGAGGTAGGGTAGCCAGCGTCTACCCTGGGGCTGGGACTGTTTGGCTGAGGGAGACCCTAACAGCCCTGCCCCCATCCAAGGCCACTATATAGTTACTGACTTTGAGTCAGGCCTGGGTCTATGGAACCACTCAGAGGGCTGGACCCGGAATCACAGTGCAGGCGGCCCTGAGAACCTGGCCTGGCCCAACCGAGACCATAGCCGGAACAGCGCACAGGGTGAGGCCCCAGAGGACCCTGGCCATGGCCTCTGCCTCGCTGCTGTCCAGCAAGGCCAATCCACAGCTGTCATCTCCTCCAGGCGCCTTCCTGGTCTCCATGGCCAAGCCTGGCACCCCTGCTGTCCTCTCCAGCCCAGAGTTCCAAGCCTCAGACTCCTACAATTGCTCAGTAAGACCTGGCGGGGGAACACATGGCCCACCTGTCCTGGCTGCCTGGGTGTCACAGGCCCCTGACCAGCTCGAGGTCCTTTCCAGCTCATTTTCTATTACCACCTGCATGGGTCCGAGGCTGGCTGCCTCCAGCTGCTCCTGCAGATGCAGGGGCCCAGTGCCCCCCAGGACCCTGTCCTCCTACGGCAGCACCGTGGAGAGCTGGGAGCAGCCTGGGTCCGAGACCGGGTCGACATCAGGAGTGCCCAACCCTTCCGGGTGAGGCTGGCCGGGCAGTAGCTGGGGCTCCTAGGGGTAGGGTCCAGAAAGCTCTGCCAAGAGCAGAGGAGGGGAGTCTATGGAGCTTTGTAGATTGGCCCCTCCTGAGGGACTCTTGAAGGGAGTGGTGTCCAGCTATTTGCAAAGTACAAGTCATGTGTGAACCTGGATTGGGTGTCAGCGGGCCCCAGGGAGCACCGAGGGGCCTGGGTTGCCCCCTGAGCACTCCTGCCTTCAGATCCTTCTAGCTGGGGAGACTGGTCCAGGAGGTGTGGTAGGCCTGGACGACCTTATCCTGTCTGACCACTGCAGAACAGCTCTAGGTGACCTGCCCAAGCCCCCACCCCTGGCCTGCCCAGGAATAGCACAGTGGCCCCCCCAGCCCTGCCTCACCCCAGTTCTGCCCCACAGAGAGGTCTGCCCTGCAGTCACTGTCTCCAGGACCCTGGATCCAGGCCCTCCAGCCCCAGCTGTTCAGCCGGCAACCCTGGGAGGTCTGCGAGCCGGGGCATCTCTCCTGTGGGGACCTGTGTGTGCCCCCAGAGCAGCAGTGTGACTTCCAGGAGCAATGCCCGGAGGGCGAGGATGAGCGGGAGTGTGGTGAGGGCTTCAGCACCAGGGGCCTCCCTTTCTGCAAAGCCCTGTGGCGCAGGAGCCCAGAGAAGGCAGGATGCCAGGTAGCAGTGCTCCCTTAGAGCTGCTCCTTTGCAGGTACCACAGACTTCGAGGCTGCCTCCGCCGGAGGCTGGGAGGATGCCAGCGTGGGGCGGTTGCGGTGGCAGCGGACAGCAGCCCAAGAGAGCGGAAAGCCTGGCAGGGACGCCAGTGGCGCTACTGCTGGTGAGGCCACAGAGTCCCCACAGGGTCCTTCCCCAGAGAAGGTCTCTGAATTGGAAGGAACCAAACTCTGAGCAGCTTGCTCCCCCCAGGGCACTTCCTGTCTCTGCAGAGGGCCTGGGGGCAGCTGAGGGCTGAGGCCCGGGCCCTCACATCTGCCTTGGGCCCCTCAGGCCCTGGCTGTGAACTCCACATGACTTACTATTTCCACAGTCACCCACGAGGTACTGCCTGCCCCAAGCCCCCTGCCAAGTCCCAAGATGCCCCTGTGTGGAGGGAGGGGTCAAGGAGGGCCCACCCACAGTGGCTCCTTCTACTAGCCTTCCTGGCCCTACTGGTGCTGGAGGGCAGCTCCCAGGAGCTGGTGTGGCAGGCCCCAAGCAGCAGCACCGGAGACTGGACAGTGGACAAGGTCCTTCTTGGTGCACGCCACCGGCCATTCCGGGTGAGGATGGTAGCCCAGGGTGAGGGTTGGGCTCAGGAGTGGGCTCAGCCCTGGCCCTGACTTAAAAAGCCTTCCCTCCCCCCTGCTGAAGCTGGAGCTTGTCAGTCTGGTGGACTGGGACAGCCCTGACCAGCAGGGGGCTGGGGTGGACAACGTGACCCTGAGGGACTGCAGCCCCACAGCAACCACAGAGAAAGACAGAGGTCTCTCCTGTCCACTTCTCATTCCTACCAGGGGGCTCCCAAAACCCCCACCCAGGGCTCAGGAGGGTGTGTGGGTGGGAGAGGTGTGCGGGTGGGTGGGTACTGACCCCACCCTGCCCCCAGAGGTCTCCTGTAACTTTGAGCGGGACACCTGTGGCTGGCACACGGGCCATCTCACAGATGCCCACTGGAGTCGGATACAAAGCCATGGTCCTGCCTATGACCACACCACTGGCCAAGGTAAGGGCTCTCAGGCCAAGGGACCCTTGGATCTGGGGTACAGCTCTGCAGACAGCCTTGTGCCCCTCTTCCAGGCTTCTTCATGCTCCTGGACCCCACAGAACCCCCTGCCCGTGGCCGTGGTGCCCACTTGCTCACAGGGCCTCAGGTACCGGCCACCCCTGAGGAGTGTCTCAGCTTCTGGTATCACCTGTATGGACCCCAGATTGGTGAGTCTTGGAGCTGGCAGGGCCCCCCGCAGATGCCCCAGGGGTTCAGGTGGTGTTTGGTGCCCACTTCAGCCTTGAGGATCAGCAGTTTGGGCTGGTCCCCTCCAAACCTCATCACCCTGCAGGGACTTTGCGCCTGGCCATGAGGAAGGATGGGGAGGAGGACACAGAGCTGTGGTCCCGGTCAGGCACCCATGGCAACCTCTGGCACCAAGCTTGGGCCACCCTCCACCACCAGCTGGAGCCTAGCACCAAATACCAGGTAAGCCTGGTTCCAGGTACAGGGGTGTGTGCAGGGCAGACTCCAGCCAGTTGACTCCCTCTGCCCCCAGCTGCTGTTTGAGGGCCTTCGAGACGGGTACCATGGCACTATGGGGCTGGACGATGTGGCTGTACGGCCTGGCCCCTGCTGGGCCCCCAAGCGCTGCTCCTTTGAGGATTCTGCCTGTGGCTTCTCCTCCGGAGGGCAGGGCCTGTGGAGGCGCCAAGCCAACGCCTCAGGCCATGCCCCCTGGGGCCCCTGGACAGACCACACCACAGAGACACCCCAAGGTACTATATCAGGCGATGGGTGGGTAGCGAACAAAGATCAGCCAGGGGCAGGCAGGCTGATGCTGGTCACCCCCCAGGGCACTACATGGTGGTGGACACAAGTCCCAACGCACTGCCCCAGGGCCATGTGGCCTCCCTGACCTCAGAGGAGCACAGGCCCCTGGCCCAGCCCTCCTGCTTGAGGTTTTGGTACCACCTAAGCCTCCACAATCCAGGTGAGGAGCTGCGGGAGGGGCCCTGGGATTTAGGTGCAGGGCTGGGGCACCGTGTAGACGTCCTTCCCCACTGCTGCTGACCTGGACTGGCCCCTGGTGTGGCAGGCACCCTGCAGGTCCATGTGGAAGGGGACAGGAGGCGCCAGGTGTTCAGCGTTGGTGGCCACGGTGGTTTTGCCTGGCGCCTGGGCAGCGTGGACGTGGAGGCTGGGCAGGCCTGGAGGGTGAGTGCCTGGGCCCTGGGGCAGGGAGCCCTTCCTTACCCCTGAGACCTGCCTGGAACAGGCTGCAGGCTGCCTGGCCCTGCACCTGCAGGTGGCGTTTGAGGCCCTGGCCGCAGGTGTGGAGCACTCCTACATGGCGCTGGACGACCTTTCCCTCCAGGATGGGCCCTGCCCCCAGCCAGGTTGGAGCCCTCCTGCCTCTCCCTGTGAGTGCTGGTGCTGAGGAGTGGGCAGTGGTGCAGTTCTGCTCACCAGCTGGTTCTTCGCAGGGTCCTGTGACTTTGAATCTGGCTTGTGTGGCTGGAGCCACCTGGCCTGGCCTGGCCTGGGCAGGTACAGCTGGGACTGGAGTGGTGCAGCAACGCCCTCTCGATACCCTCTGCCTGGTGCAGATCACACCCTGGGCACGGAGGCAGGTGTGCACTTGCTGGAGCAAGGGGCCAGGCTGGGGCAGTGGCTACCTTCACAGCCACTCTGCCATGGCACCATATGGCACAGCCTGCCCCACTTCCCTTGGGTCAGAGGCCATAGACAGGGTCGAGGGAACAGCTCAGCCTCTTATTTCCAGGCCACTTTGCCTTTTTTGAAACCAGTGTGCTGGGCCCGGGGGGCTGGGGGGCCTGGCTGCGCAGTGAGCCTCTGCCAGCCACCACGGCCTCCTGCCTCCGCTTCTGGTACTACATGGGATTTCCCGAGCACTTCTGTAAGTTGGGCTGGGCCCGTGGGTGCCTGGGTGTGGGGAGGCAGGGCCAGGGCAAACCAGGCACACGTGACACCCCAGCCCCCGCTCCCAGACAAAGGTGAGCTGAGGGTGCTCCTGAGCAGTGCCCATGGCCAGCTGACTGTGTGGGGTAAAGGCGGACACCTACGGCACCAGTGGCTAGAAGTCCAGGTGGAGGTGGCCAGCACCGAGGAGTTCCAGGTGAGACCACGCTCTCCCGTGGGCCACCCGCCCCCTTCACTCCCTCCAGGTCCACACCTGTTTCCTTCCCCACAGGTCGTGTTTGAAGCCACTCTAGGTGGCCAGCCAGTTTCAGGGCCCATTGCTCTGGATGATGTGGTGTACCTGGCCGGGCAGCATTGCCAGCAGCCTGCACCCAGTCAGGGTGAGCATTGGGTTCCAGGCTGGAGTGTCCATGCCAGCTGGCACTGATTTGGCTCTGCAAGGCTTGGGCTGCTAGCCAAGTGGATGTCAGCTGCTGGCACCTGCACCAGCACAGGGCCAGCCCTGTGCCCTCCCCACTCTGCCCTGCTGACCATCAGGACTCCTCCCCAGCCTTGCCATGCCTGGCTGTGGAACCTGCACTCCCTGTGCCCATTTCCTGGCGGGACTACAGCTGCAGCATGCCATTAACTAACGAGGAAAGGGGACCTAGTTTAGGACCATAACCCCCAACCTGCAGCTTAGCCTGTGTAGACACTCTCCACACTCCCATTTGAAAAGGGTGAACCTAGAGCCAGCAGGACTAAGGAGACCAGAAAGCCCCAGCCTTAATCCTCACCCTCATGGGGGAGGGGCATTGATGAGAAGGGTGCATGCGCCCTCTGGCCCACAGGGGACACAACAGCATCCATGTCAGTGCCGGCCATGGTTGGAGGGGCCCTTCTCTTCTTCATGCTTCTGGTGCTGCTGGGACTTGGGGGACGGCATTGGCTGCGGAAGACAGGGGGCTGCCCCTTCCAGAGTAACAAGGAAGCAGTGGCCCCTGGTTTTGACAACATCCTCTTCAATGCGGTAGGAGCCCCCGTGTGGGAACAGAGAATGGGCAGCAGTGGTGGGCCAGAACCCGAAGGGAAGAGCCCTGGGCTCCTGCAGGGGACCCAGTCCCTACCCATCCTAGTCCGGTCCCTGTGGCCATCCTCACCAGGCTCCTCCCTCCTTCCTAGGATGGAGTCACCCTCCCAGCACCTGCCACCAGTAGCCCGTAGGCCACCAAGACAAGGCTCAGACTTCAGTCCCGGCTGGATCCCCACCTTCATCATCAGACACCTGGCCTCCCTCAGGCTGGGCCAGGCCAAGGGGGCTCAGGGGTCAGAGCTTCCATAGCTTACTCCTGTCCAGTGACTGTCCACTGGTGTGATAGAGGGTGCTTGCCCCATGAATAAATGCTCAGGCTTAAGGACAGCCCAGGTTTCCAGGCTGAGGCCAGTGTGTCCATGCTTTTCTGGCCACTGGATGAGTGGCCCTCTCAGGATTCTAGACCAGAGACAGGGAACAGGCTTGGGGTCCCTCCTTGCTTGTCCATGAAACTGAGGACCCAAGATGACTCACTCTAATGTGCCTCATGTGAGGCAAGCAGGCCACAGAATCAGGGTGGCAGACACAAGGCAGCCCCCTGGGACCTGGAGCCACTGCTCAGACCACGCATGCCCAAGGCCCCAGGAGCCTGCAAGGGATGGGCCCCCACCCACCCTGCCCTCGCCAGCTTCTGCATCCAACCCAGATGGGAGTCACTCAAGGGCACAGGGACATTAAGGGCTAAAGCACACTGGATGTGGTGATAGGAAGCTGGTTGGGTGGGGAGGAACACCTTCTGCCCACCACAGCTCCTCCCGCAGCCTACTACAGGGGACCCCCACATCCGACATGGGGTGTTCCCACCAGAGCAGGGCCCAGGTAAGCTGCCCTTTGGCCCTCCACGCACTCTGTGAACAGATCTGGGATGCCCACACAAGGCCGTGGCCTAACAGAGCAAAGTTCCCGAAGCTCTGTTGCTCCACATGGGCACTCAGCTTGGCCCCACTGCACGGACTCAGGGCCTTGCAGGCTGTCCTCAGGCAGGCCAGTGACACCCACACCTGTGCAGCCAGGTGTGCCCTTCTGCCCACCTCGCACCACCTACCCCAAGGAGCCACTTAGGCCAGCAGAGGGCGGCAGCAGGGCGCAGCCAAGTACTGTCCTGTCTGCAGGTGCCATGAGGCTGACCAATGCCCAGCCAGTGTCTGAGCAGACGGGTGAAGAGGGGACAGACGAACCTTTAAACCTCTGGGTCACAGTGGGGTATCTGTGTGAAGCTCACCTTTGTCCCCCACGCTGCGGTCCAGTGAGAGAAGGCTGAAGGCCATAGGAGCCAATGACCACAGGAGCCTAAGGCCACACCCTGTGGGAAGGGCACACGCCCAGTAGCCTCTCTAAAGCTACAGGACGGAAAACAGCACAGGGAGGCTGCGCCCCTCTCATGTGTCCTCTGAACTCCCCAGGCCTCCGGGCTACAACTGCTCTGGGCAGGCACCGTAGGCAGCACCTCAGCCTGAGGGACAGCGGATGGGAAGGAGAGAGCCAGGAGCACCAGCACTTTGCAAGGTTTTGCTTTGTTTGACAGCAGGGATGGGTCAAGGGCCCTGCAGGCCTGACCCCTGTGTTCCGCTCGCCACGTGAGAAGGCCCAGTCAGTGCTGGTGGTCAGGGGAACCAGCCAGGAGAGCTCAGCCGGAACGCGCTGCTTTCGAGGCTTTGTGTTCATTTCGCCCGCGGTCCCTTCTCGATGGGCTTTCCGATGTCCTTTCCCCGGAGCTTGAGGCCTGCAACAAGCCAGCAGCCTGCTGACCACTTGTGGATGCCAAGCTGGCTGCAGGCATTCACTGTGCCCAAGCACCAGCTCCCTTCCCGTCTTCCTGGGCCTGCCGGGCAGGGTGCTGCCCCACTCCTCACAGAGCCTGTGCACAGCACAGCTAGCTCCTGCTTCTTTTTTTCTGGAACCAAGAGTTCTAACCAGGGGGATTCTTAACCACTGAGCCATATCCCCAGCTCTGCACTCTGCACAGCCCCATGTGGCCCGTTGTTCAGCAACTGCAGAGGGGCACTGTGCAGAAGAATGTGGCCTGTGGCCAATGCCTTGGAGGGCAGATCCCAAAGGGCCATGGTCCCTCTGTGCTCAGCTCAGGGACAATGCTGGTTGGCAGCTGATAGATGGGAGCTGCGATACCATTTTCCCAGTGCTCCAGCATCCCAAGTGTCTTAGGCAGAATCCGAGTGGCTTGCCTTCAGAGAACAGGGCCCCTGGTGCTCCCAGCCTCAACACCCTCACAATACTCAGCTAGAGAGGAGACTCACCAATGGCTCTCTCGATTTTCCCCAGAACCTGGTTATTCGGAATGGCCCGTCCACTCTCATAATCCGCGATGACTTGTGGCTTCTCATTGATTTTCTGAGAAGAAGGTGTGCTTTAGGTGCATCAGTCCAGTGACGTGTGGAGGAGGCCAAGGGAGGCTCCCACAGGCTAGCCACCTCCCACAAGGCTCACTTGGGTCCCACCCTGTACAGCTGCTGCTCTGACCCAGCGCCCTGGGAGGCTTCCAGGTGCAGGTTAAAGATAAACTGAAGGCCTGAGGACCAGCAGGTGATGAGCCCGCCCACCCAGTCTGTGTCAGCTCCAGCCTCCCCAGGTGCAAAGCCGCCAGAGCCTCACCGTGGCCAGGTCCTTCTGCGTCAGCCCCTTGCTCTGCCGGCCCCGCTGGATCACTTTGCCCACCTCCAGGGTCACTCTGTCATGGTGCAGCTCCTCCGTCTCCCGGTCCAGCTTGGCTGTGTTCTTGGTGATCGAATGCTGCTTGTTCTGGCCAGCAGCCCCTGTGACAGGTATGAGCAGAGCAGAGGAAAGGGTTGCAACTGACACAGGAAAAGCAATTTCAGAACTGTGGCCAGACCAACAGGCTTATGCAGGCCCGTGGTGGCATGGGAACCAGGTGGCCCCAGACTCACAGACCTGAGAGCACACACTACTGGAGTTGGCTCTCAGTTTTGAGAAGTGGGTGGAAGGTTACATCCTCCTGACCTCATGCCATCCCCAGCTCCAGTGCCAGCAGTTACTGCCTCCTGCATAGGGCCCCATGCCGTCCAGCCTCTGTGCCGCGCAGCAGACGGCCCTGGCAGCACATCATATGTTTGCAAGTGGAGGCCCAGGTACCTACATTTCTTGGACGTCTCCACATCTTCTCCTCGTCTCTGAGCCGCTAAGATGGCCTAGAAAATTAGAAAATGGTCTCTAATCAAAACCAGCTTCAGGGGCTGGAGGAGTGGCTCGGTGACCGGAGCGCTTGCCGACCATGCACAAGGACCCAGGTTCAAACCCCAGCACCATGTACATGACTAAGTGTTGGAGAAACAAAGACCAGACGAAAAACTAAATGAAGTTGATTCTCTCTCTCTAAAAACAACAACAAACCAGCTTCGGCAGTGGTGTCAGGTACACGGTGTGGGCTTCTGAGCCAATGAGCACTCCACCGGCAGTTCTGAAGAGCAGGTGTGTGCAATGTCAGGCCCCACAGTCCATGCTCATCCCAGTGGCCCCACATCTGTGGCTTTGCTTCCCAATTCAGTCACTCAGGGTCAACCTCAGTCCATAAATACTGCATGGAAAATGTCTGAAATAGGGGCCTGGAGCAGTGGCTCAGCAGTTGGAGCGCTTGCCTGGCATGCGCAAGGACCTGGGTTCAAACTCCAGCACCACATACGCAACTGAGTGTTGGAGAAACAAAGGCCAGATGAACAAATAAAAGTTGATTTTCTCTCTCTCTCTCTCCCTCTTTAAAAAGAAAAAAAGAGGAAAAGAAAATGCCAGAAATAAACCACAATAAATCATGCATGTTCTGCGTGTGTGATGGAACTTCATGCCCTCTCCACTCTGTCCTACTGAGACTTGAATCCCTCTGCCTGGCACATCCACACTATGTGCTACCTGCTCACTGTCCACTCAGTAGCCAACCAACATGGCATGGTGGTGCCTGCGCTCACCGAACCCTCATGTGGTAGCGGCACGTGCCTAGTTCATGTCCTTTCCTCAGATAGGCACTGTGTCCACTCATCAGCACAGACAGGGTGAACACAGCAGAGAGAGACCACATCCACATAACTTCTGCTGTAGGACACGGTTGTCCCTACGAGTCCTCTGTGCCTCATGCATGAATCAAACTTTGCTGTAAGTATGTATGAACAGAAAATGGTACCCAGGCCCCAGAACTCCCCAGTTTCTGACAAAGGGGGCCACTGTATACAAACACACTACATAAATACACAGACAACTCACAATAACCTGCTCCTAAGAGAAACAGCTCCCTTCTTTTGCATTGAGAAAGACAAGCTAATGGATTCTTTCTAGAAATCATATCTGAAACATTTGCTTTGCTATTAAACAACTCTGCAAAGCAGAAAAGAACGCCTGGTGTGGCCTCCTCCCAGAGTCTGGTTCCTAATGAGACAGATGACGCATCCCACAGAAACTGGCGGTCGCCCTGGAAACACGACCAATAGTAGTGACTCCATAGGGTACATGGTCACTGAGTATTAACATGGTGCACCTCAAGGCTTCAGAGAAGTGGCATGTGAGCCCTGCTAAGTGTGATATGTTCAGAGATGCTCTTCAGTTCATGTGACTCCTAGCTTGTGGCTATAGTTTCCTTGAAAATAAAAGAGTAAACTTCATTTTGACTGTGTAACTGATAAGCCCAGTGCTGGTGGCGAATGCCTGTCACCAGGGCCCCAGCCCTTCCAGGCCTGGCCTGTACTGTGTCCAAGGCTTCTGCCAGAACCCTACCAGGATGACAGCAACACACCAATGACCACTGGAGGAATGAGCCACCACAGTAACCTCCTGCTAATCCTGCTTCCAGCACCACTCAGGACACATGATCCCCTCCCCCTGCAAGTCAGAAAAGCAGGGCCTCGGGCCAGCCCCCAGACAGCACTTCCTACAGCCCACGCTGCACCTGGGTGGGCTCTGTGGGCAGCAGCCCACCGACTGACACCTACACAACTACCAGGAGCCAGGAGGGAGAAATCCTTCAGCGAGGGGCCTGACCTGCCTGGGCCCAGTGGCCGTGGCCCCTAGCCCACCTCCAGTGCCCACACTCTGAGCCCGAGTTCTCTGCCCCGTCCTTGCACCTGTTCCGGCCGGGCCCCAGCCGCAGCTCCCAGTCTTACCTTGGCCCCCAACCCCTGACCCTGGTCTCCGCCTTGCCCAGGTCGCCGTGCCCTCTGCTCCTAATCTCTGTCCACATCCGACTCCTCTCCCGGGTCCCCAAGGCTCCCGCCCCATGGTCCCGGTCGCGCTGCCCACCTCTGGTCGCAGGTCCCTCGCCTCCAGTCCCCAAGGCCCCCGCGCCGTCCCCGCCCCCTGCCCCAGCCCCCCGGCAGCTCCCCGGCAGGCCAGGCACCTGCTTGGACTTGGCCTGCGCGGCCGTGGGGCCCTTCTTGCGCAGCACCGTCACGGTGTCCCAGTCGCTCTCGGCCATGGCGCGGCGGCGGGGGCGGCGGTCCGTCAGGAGGCTCAGGCAGCTGCTCGAGACCCGGCGCGGCGACGCGACGTCCCCTCGGCGCCTCCCCGCTTCCGGCGCCTGCGCCGCGGCCCCGCCCCCATCTCCCATTGGCTCGAGGCTCGAGGGGCGGGCACTTCCCGCGGCTCGGGGCCAATCGGCGTTCGGCTCGTCTGGGGTGGGGGGTGCTGGGGCCGCTCGCGGGTGACTTGGGGAGGGCGACGTCGCGGCCCCGCGGCCGGAGAGTCCCGCGGTCACGGGCGCGGGTGGGAGAAGGGGGCCGCTGGAGAAGAGGGTGCGGGGCCTCAGGAGCAGGTGTACGGGGGGAAGGAGGCGCAGGAGCGGAGGAAGAGGGGGCGCGGGGGCACCCGTGGGAGTGCGGAGCTCCGGGAAGCCGGTGCGTGGGAACGCGGTGCACCGGCGGGGGCCGTGGGGCGGGTCAGGAGGGGCGGTGAGGGTGCCTCTCCTCGCGGGGAGGACGGGCCCGTCCCCACTGTCCCTGTAGGGTCCTGCCTGGCCGCATCTTTGGGGAAAGTCAGGGCCTGGCCACGTGGACGAAGAGGCGCCCTGGCAGGACGAGGGAGATTACCACCCAGTCTGGCTCTGTGCCCCACTTAGGCCCGTTCATACCTTTGCCACTCTGCCCAGATTTGAAGTTCTTGTTCCCTGGTGTTGAGCTCACGGGATGCAAAGATGGGGGCAGGTTTTGTGGTGCCTGAAACATGTGCAACCGTGTAGGGGAGGGGTCTCTGGGGAAAAGAATACCAAGCTGCCAAAATTGAACTAGTTATGGAAACGGATGTGGACGTGGATATATATTTATTTTGGAGGGGCACTGGGGTTTGAACCCAGGGTCTGCATGCATTCAACCACGGAGCCACACCCCAGCCCAATATGCATAAGATATATGTATTATTTTGCAATAATTCTGTAATATTTTACAATAATTTTATATAGTGAGCAAATAAGTCAATAAATTATGATTTTTAGCAATATAAATGCCACAAGCATCCTAAGATCCAGGAAAATAATAATACGAATTAGCTTTTGCACAATGCAGCTCTAATGCTTTTTTTTTTTTCAGGGCTGAGGACCGAACTCTAGAGCAAGCGCTCTGCCGCTGAGCTAAATCCCCCACCCCAGCTCTAATGCTTTGCTTGCTATTTTTGCCTTGTGTTCTCTTTGCTTCCTCACGATTTTTCAGAATTGTTTTCTAGATGAAAGATGATTCAGACGTTTTGCTAGTGTGCTTGATGAAATTTGTAATTGTTAGTACTGACATTGGCTTGCAAAACTGAAGGCTTCCCATGGATGAGTTCATTGTGGACATTGCTACAGGCTTATGTTCCACAGACAAGAATTCCTTTAAATGTGATTCCAGCCAAGAAGAAAAAAAGATGTGTATAAAGTTGCGTACGCTACAGTAACAAATACTTTCCTGGGAGGAGACAGTTTTCAGTGTACGCAGACAGCAGGGGAACCCAGCCCTTTGCCTGATTTTGCAGATTGGATGATGGGAAGAATTTTGCACACTCCCCATGAGCTTGGCACATACAAGCCTCTTCTTTACTTCCTACTGACTTAGTGCCCAGCACTATGTGGGCAGATAGCGGACATCCTTAGAAGACTGAACTGCATGGAAGTAACCCATAAACCTTGACTAAATGCATCTCAACTTCTTCCCCTTCGTCATGTGTCAAAAGTGTGACTAGTCACTCCAGTGCTACTGGACACCAGAGAGAGTGGTGAAGGATGAGTTTCCCTTGGAAGAGGAATCAGTCTTCATGGTTGCCAGTCACCAACACTTGACTACATGAACCTGTTGGGGGGCCCCCTCCCAGAGCCTGAGAAGAGTGTAGCAGAACCGGCTCCATAGTGTATCTGTTCTGGCCGACCTGGACTGGAGAGGGGGCAAACACAGCAATACAGCAACAAAGTCAGGGACACTGACCTCACTGTCCTTGCATAGGTGTCCACTGGGATAGCCGTCATCCCATCTGGCCTTCAGGAATCCAGCCTTGATGCCACAAACATGCCTGCTACCCAGTCCTTGTTACCTCCTGCCACCAGGGTGCAGCCTGGTGTGTTTCTACCGCCCCCTCTGGGGTCACCTGTGCACCCTCCCTCCTGCTTCTCTGCCTCCCCAGAGATACCACCATGGCCACTGAGTCCTCTGCCACAGTTTAGGGAAAACAGGCTGCTGTTCTCCACTAATCTTCTAGACGTAGAAGAGGAAAGATGGTTCTAAAGCCTTCTGGAGAGCAGAGAAAGAATGGCTGAGCTCTGCACCATGCCTCCCCTTGTCTGAATCCCTTTTTTCACAAGTGTACTGTAGCACCATCTGCCATGCATGGATTCTCCTTTCATTCCACTCTGACTCCTTTTTGCCCTGTTTCTGAAGGATGTGCTGTTTTACAAATGCCTCCCATTGCCTTCCGACTCACCGTGTTCCCTCAGCCATGCGTTCCCATCCTGCAGGCCATGTGACCTATCCTACAGGATTTCCCCCTTGATCTTCAGTTTTCCTACTAGTGCCCAAGTGCAGCTTCCTTTGCATTTATCCTGCTTGAGTTGATCAAGCTTCTTGGACCTGTATATTAAGGTTTTTCATCACTTTGGTAGGATTTATCTAATAGCTATCTCTCCCATTCCCTCTCTGTTCATTTGTTTATTTATTGGTAGTGGGGATTGAATCCAGGCGCGCTTTACCACTGAGCCACGTCCCTAGCCCTTTTTGTTTTTTGTTTGGAGACGGTGTCTCTAAGTTGCTGAAGCTGGATCCTCCTGCCTCCGCTTCCCAGTTGCACTGCCGCACCCAGCCCATTCTTTCTTTTCTTCTTCCGAGGCTCCAATTAATGTATGTAATTGCACTGGATGGGTCCCACAGTGCTTTTTTCCAGTCTTTATTGTCTCCAGTCTTCAGGTTGGATGGCTTCCTTTGGCTCTTTCTTTAAGACTGCTGATCCTCTGCTGAATCAGTGGCTCAGTGGTATTGCGCTTGCCTGGCATATGTGAGGACCCAAGTTTGAACCCCAGCACCACATATGCAACTAAGTGTCAGAGCAACAAAATCCAGATGGGAAACTAAATAAAATTCTCTTTCTCTCTCTTATTTCCCTCTCCCTCTCTCTCTCTGAAACAAAACCACAAAAAGATTACTGATCCTTTTCCAGCCACCTCCAACATGATACTAAAACCAAGCAGCTTGCGCAGAAGGTAACTGTAGGTGATGACAGTGTGCCATACTCTTCAAAAAGCTCAAAGAAAGGGGCTGGTGCTTGCCTGGCATGCACGGATCCAAGGGTTCAAACCCCAGCACCACCTACAAAAGGAAGTGTCAGAACAACAAAGGCCGCATGAGAAACAAACAAAAAAAAAAAGCTCAAAGAAAGTATTCTGAAAGTTTTCACCATAAAAAATAACTACTAATGGAGATAAATGGGACTGGAGCAATGACTCAGTGGTTACAGATCTTGCCTGACATGCTCGAGGACCTGTTTTCCAGCCCCAGCACCACATACACAACTCTGCCAGAAAAACAAAACCCAGATTTAAAAAAAGTTGATTCTCTCTTTCTCTCCCTCTTAAAAAAAAATGGAGCTAAATGTGTTTAACCTGATTAAACATCATGTAATGTGTACCGGTATTGAACTTTACATGGCTGACCTCATTATGTACAACTTTTATTTTTATGTGCCAGTTAAAATGTAAAATGAAACAAAAAAACCCAAAAGCCCAAAGTTTACATTTCAGATATTTTTATGTTTCTTAGTAATATAATTTCTATTTGATTCTTTTCAAGAATTTCAACTTCTCTGCTAAGAGAAGTGTTTATCCATTTAAAAACATGCTGTAAGGGGCTAAAGCAGTGGCTCAGCAGTTACAGTGCTTGCCTGGCATGGACGAGGACGTGGATTTGAACCCCATACCACGTACACAATGAAGTGTCCGAGCAACGAAAGCCACATGAAAAACTAAATAAAATTGATTCTCTCTTTCTCTCCCTCACTGTCCTCTATTAAAAAAAAAAACAAACCATGCTTTAAGTCTCTGAACATAATAGCTACATTAAAGGCCCTGGGGGTTTTCGGGATTGAACCAGGGACATTCTATCACTGAGCTAAGACCCCAGTCTTATTTATTTATTATTAGAAAGAGAAACAACTTTATTTAGTTTTTCACATGGCCTTGTTGTGTATGTGGTGCTGGGGTTTGAACCCAGGTCCTCGTGCTTGCTAGGCAAGTGCTGAAACCGCTGAGCCACAGCTCCAGCCCCTCTTTTTATTTATTTTGAAACAGAGTCTTGCTAAGGTGCTGAGGCTGGCCTCAAGCTTGCAATCCTCCTGCCTCAGCCTCCAGAGTCCCTGGGATTACAGTTGTATTCCTGGCAAAGGCCAGATCTTCTAAATCCAACATCTCTGATTTCTACTGATTGTGTTGTCTCTTGCCCTGACTTTGTTGCTTTGTTGCTGTGTTTTGACTGAAAACCACAGGTGCCTTGAGGGATCTGTGACCAGCCAGCTGCAGGTTTTCCCCATCAGAGCTGAGCCCCAGCAGGAGCCTTGAGCCTTCCTAGATGCTGATAGAGTCATTTAGGTTGTCCACGCAATGGAACGAAACACCCAGTCCTGAGCTGAAACCCTTTAAGCCCTCCTGTGAACCCTGACCCCTTAGTGTGGCTATTGGGGGCACAGCACCCTGTGATGAACTCAGCCCCCTGTGTTGCTTCCGTGGTGAGCGTCTTGCATGGTCCCCTCGGCCTTTAGTGCTTCCTCTTGGTTTCCCAGCTACCCCCATCTGGAGACAGTTTGCAGCATGCCTGTAGGACCTTCCTGTTGCCACTCACGGGGCAACTCTAGGTGAAGGTTTGCAAGACAGACCAAGAGCACACCTACCTGTTTGCCTAGGGGCTTTATGCTGGACATCCTGGAAGTCACCACTGGAGGCTGGGTTGACTGGTCTTTGCTCCTACAGTCTGGAGGTACCCTCGACTCTGGTGAGGCTCTGGACTTTCCCAGCCCTTAATTCGTCCTCATTCCCAATTCTGGAGATTCTGCTGAGTGCCCAGAGTTGGGGG
>PVKS010004054.1:0-19661 GCA_004027875.1 Aplodontia rufa
GGCTTGCTGGGTCGTTCTGCCCGTTTCTCACTCTGGAGTGCAGCGGGGAGCGACTCCTTGCCCCATCCCTGTCCTAACTAGGCCCCTCGGAGGACGGCCCAGGCTAGGTCGTTCTGCCCGCTCCTCGCACAGGAACGCTGCGGGGAGCGATTCCTCTCCCCAGATCCCCAGCCCTGTCCTGCTGGCGCCTGGTTCCCAGTGTCCTGCTGGCCCCCGGGGAACAGCTAAGGTCCGCCGAGGTCGTTCCGCCCACTCCCCGCTCCAGAACCCTGCGGGGAGCGACAAGTAGTATTTTATTATAGCCAGGTGCAGTGGTACATGCTTATAATCCCAGTGACTCAGGAAGATGAAGCAGGAGGATCTCAAGTTTGAGGACAGCCTCAGCAACTTAGCCAGACCCTATCTCAAAATAAAAAATTTTTTAAAGGCTGGGGATGTCTCTCAGTGGTAAATTACCCCTTGGGATTCTATTCCCAGTACCAAAAACAAAAACAAACAAACAAAAACAAAAAAATAACCTTATTATGCCACAGATTTTGTTTACACTAATATCAACTTACATTGATGTAAGTTATCCATGGAAAGTGCAGAGTTTCCATATATTTTGAAAACCTATAATATAATGTTATTTTAATCTCTAATGTTGAAATTATTTGAGGACCCCTCATTAATATTAGTGTTCATTAAATTTTCATGATTTATCTTAAACAAAATAAAACAATTTTAAGCTTAGCATTTCACCAAAAGTATCTAACATATTAATCTTACAAAATTTATGTGGCAGCAGCAATCAAATTTAGGGTAATTTTGTTTAAGAGCACCTTCCATAGTCATTACATACTTATAAGCAAACTATAAATATCAGAAAAAATTTAAGGGGAGCCTATTAATACCAAATTAAGTTAATTTTTTACAATGTTATACAAGTTCACTCTTATGAAGGGTATACATTAGATTAAACTGATTTATTCTTCCCTCTGCCAGTAATATAATCTTAAATAATTCTGAGGCTTACTTTGATCTGAAAGGTCAAGGTTATAATAACTCTTATAATCTGGAGAGTACAATAATTAATATTCACCAGGGATTTTTTTCTTTTTTGCTTTTTATGTGAAAAGTGGGTACAGAATGTCTTAGTCACATTTGAACTTGCCATTGGAAAATAATAAAGTAACCAGGGCTAACTGAAAGCTTTATATACAATATTAACTTATATTGCTAAAAATGTTTAGCATAGGAAAGGCATTATAAATAATACTATACCAAATACTCTCAAGTAAAAAGGAAACATTATATTCTATTATTTATCCTATAACCAAAAATTACCTTTCTCCATATTCCAATAAAATGAAGTCTGAACCTTAAAGTGCTTCTCATATAATTGAATAAAGGATTTTTTTAGATGAGATCGGGTGCGTTCAGGTGGTATGGCCGTAGACATGGATTTTTTTAAAGCTGTATATTGTTGGGGATCCCCCAACATGAGGTCCAGCTGGCTTGTAAAAGAATTGGTGGTAAACAACTCTGACCCAGCTGGCTTGTATCTTCCTTAGTGACGTAATGCCTGACCGCATGACTAAACTATTTGGTCACTCATTTATTTGTACAATTGGATAAACGTGTTTGCATTGTACCCCTATTGCCTATTGTAATGGATAAATAGAGTATCGACTAGTCAGGCAGAGCAAGCAGCCAGAGAGTGAGCAAGCAAGCAAGGAAGCAGCCCTGTCCAGAAGCAAGCAAGCAGCAGCAGCAGCAGCGGCAGCAGCAGCAGCGACGGCGGAGAGATCAGCAGCGGTAGAAGATGCAGACAGTAAGAGCCTCGGCTGCAGAAATAAGGACTCTGGTATGGCAATAGAAACAAGGACTCTGAATGTGAATAGCCTTGACTCTAAATGTAATGCCTTAAGGGCCTAGACTCTAAGAGAGGGAAGGTGGGAAACGCCTGGAGGCCTTTAGCCGCGGTAAAGGGAGAAATAAAGTGCTTGAAGAACTTAAGAGCAAATGGGTCTAGTTGAATGCTTTGTCCGGTCCCTGCCGGCCGGGACCAGATAGTATATTTCTCCACATTTTTATTGGTGCCCTATAGTTGTATATAATGGTGGGATTTGTTGTTACATATTTGCACATGCACCTAACATAGCCCTTCCCCCACTCCTTCCCCTCCCGCAAAACCCCCCCCATTGATTTCCTGTATTCTACTAATCTCCCTTGGCATTTCACGTGATCATGCCCCATCTTTCTTTTCCTTTTTCCTCTCTAGCTTCCATATATGAGAGGAAACATACAATCCTCAAACTTCAGAGTTTGGCTTATTTCATTTCACATATGGTCTCAAGTTCCATTCATTTTGCTGCAAATGATATAATATCATTTTTCTGTATGGCCAAATAAAATTTCATTGTGTGTCTATACCACATTTTCTTTATCTATTTTTCCGTTCATAGACACCTAAGCAGGTTACATACTTTGGCTATTGTGAATTGTGCGGCTATAAACATGCATATGCATGTATCACTATAGTATCAACTTTAATTCTTTAGGATTAATACTGAGGAATGGTATAGCTAAGTCATATGGTGTTTTCAAGCCTGGTCTTTTGAGGAAACCGCCATACTGATTTCCGTAGTGGTTGTACTATTTACATTTATTTCCACTAAGAGTGTAAAAGTGTTCCTTTTTCTTTACATCTTCTCCAGCATTTATTTATTTTTGTTTATATATATTTGAATAAAAGTTATATTTGAATCAAAATTTAAGGAAATTTTTTTATCATCATAAAAGGAGTTCTTGTGCTACCTTGTGTGATTTCCTTTAGGTTTTGAGTATTTAAAAATTTTTCAAAGAAATAGACTATAAGAAATGTGTTCAGACTTTATATTATCTAAGTACCCATTTTCTTAATCTACTAAAGTAAACTTTTATCAAGATATATTACTAGGATACTATATATAAAAAATAGTAAAACAATAATATCTGATACCCTTCAAATGTACTTTGAACTTTCTTGATTTCGTGTCAGTTATTGATTGCTTGAATTGAAGAACTCCCTGCGTATATCACTAACAACCAGTCAAAATTATGTAGTCCCTTTAATATCAAAAACACATCCTGGGACTCATTGGTTATGGATAGGATAAAAAGGTTGCACAATGAGATGATGTCGTCAATAGGAGGTTGTATATGGTTTTAAAAATACAGAAGTAAATCTATGATAAATCTATAAGCCATTTCTTACTTTCAGAATCCTTTCATCATTATGAGGTGTTTTTTTTTCCTGGTTCAAAAATCTTGTTTACCGGGGTGGATCAGTGGTTATGGCACTTGCCTGGCATGTGTGAGGACATAGGTTTGAACCCCAGAAGCACGTACACAATAAAGTGTCGGAGCAACAAAAGCCATATGAAAAACTAAAGTTGATTCTCTCTCACTGTCCCTCTCTTAAAAAATAATCTTGTTTATCTCCTTTTTAAAGTTATTCTTTAAAACACTGGGCTAGATGAGTTAATTTCAGATGACTTATTTACCTGCTTAAGGATTTATATGCCACTTGCTTTTGCTTTTTTTACAGATGCAAAGTCAACCTCTGGGGCGAAATTCCACCTTTCTCCTTCTGCCACACAAGTGGTAAATAACATTACCCAATAAATTTTAGCATTTCCCCAAATGTGTAGGATACAAAAAATGTATTCATTCGTGTGAGATATAAAAATGTACACTCACACTTCTGAAATCAGCAGCCAGCCGTTTCACACTTGGGCCAAAGGCAAACAAACATAATTCTCATTGGCAGCTGGACAACATTCCAAGCTGCCACCACATTAATTAACTCACCTCAATCAGATTCCACTTCAACTTGCACAGCTTGCTGCCAAGACACCTAGCAATAAATTGGTAGGTTAAATACTGAACAAGGTAGGGAAATACCATATGGTATGCTGGTATAAAGGGTGGGATATTCTTTTTTAACACTAGTAGTGGGGTTTTCCATTTGCTTTTTATTATTGTCTATTGTGATTTGAGAAAAATGAATATATGTTCTTGTTAGGTGACCTTGCATGTCTTACTGTGTAGAGGAGTGGTATCAGAACAAGATAACAACATATCTTTATCCAAAACTCCTATAGTTAATAGTCTCTAAATTTGAAAGCAACAGCTCATTTAGCAAGTACTGGGAGCCCATAATGATAAATTATTAGTGTTAATTCTTTAGGGAATATCAAGGGATTAAAGAGCTCAGGTAATTTTCATTTCACCAAGGACTATTGGGAATTTACAAATAAATATAAACTACTTATAGTTGAAAGACTTTTAACCTGGGAGTCAACATTTGAGTCTGAATCCAGATTCTGACTGGTTGTTTCACTTTGATCAAATCGTGTGATTTCTTATTATTTCCTCACCTGTCATGTTAAAGAATTTGACTAGATGATGGTTCCCCAAACTTAATGCACACATCAATTTGAGGAGCTTGCTAAAAATGAAGATTTTTAGATTTCACTCTTTGAGTTTGAATTTGATTGGTTTTGCTATTGAGTCTGTGTTTGTAATGAACAAGTTATTCTTTTGAAGATTTAGGATCACACTTTGAGAAATACTGGACTACTAAGATCCCTTTACTTCTGACGGTGCCTTAATCTAGTTACAGGCTTTGTCAGCTTTGTCATTGCTTTTATAACTTGTGTATTTTGGAAAGTGGCATAATTGGAAGTGTTGACTCAGCTTTCATCTGCATTAGGCAGTATAAATACCTGGTGGAAAAGCTCAAAAACAGCAGAATATGACTATCTAAATTCATAGTATTTGCCTGGGATTGTGGGAAGGGTGATGGGTGATAACTGACTGGCTATTCCCCCTAAAAAATTCTCCCTATATGTGAGACAAGACTCCAAATTTATATAAAGAAAAATATTGAAATCCATCCAATAAATTAACCTCTTTCATATTCTTGATCACTCACCCAGCAGGTGGCTTTCTTTACTCTGAAGGTATTATAATAAATGCTCGTGTCCTTTATCTTGCTTTTTGTACATCTGATTTATGCTGCTTAACTTTTAAACACTAGATATTAGAAGAATATTTTGTACTTGTTGGCAAGACTGCAAAAGGGTAGGAACTAATTAGAAATCTCATTCTTCTTGGTTTTTAAGGAAATGATTTAATAAGGAAATAAAAAGATCTTACTTGTATGCCCTTTAGTCCAAATAGGAACTTATGGATTTATACTAATTCATGTGTCTTCCTTCATCTGATCCCTGTTATGACCAGCAAAGAGCAATTCATAAAGCAGTTGTCTTGTATGTCCTTAAATTAGGAAAGAACATCCCTAAGTGGTTAACACGAAATAGTGTGCAACACAGGCTTTTCTCATCACATCACAAACTTAACAGATTTGAAGCCTCAAAAACATTGCTTCACTCCTTAAAACTGAGAAATCCCTTTACTCCTAGCTTCTGTCTGTGGAGGATGTAATGAGGTAGCATGGTGGTGACTTTGCTAAGAGGTCTGTGTGAATGAAGCCTGATTTTCTTAGACTGAAACACTTCCCTCCAAGTTATCCTAGTAATCACTGCTCTGAGTTCCAATAGTGTTCCTTAGACCATGGGTGGGTGATATCTTCTAGATCTTTGTATTCCTCTCAGCTGCTACAATCAGTCTCTTTGCTTAGTAGATGTTCAATTAAAAAAAAAAAAAGAATGTTGAAGCTATTCTGACAGAGATGTTGAGTCCTGTTGCAGACTTCCTCCTTCCCTGCAGGTGGTGCTGGCAGACAGGTTCTCTGTTTATTTATTTAATCATAAGTGTCTGGGCCAGTAAAGATGTTTCAGTACTTGATTTAGAGCTGTAGTAATTATCTGAATTACTTCTTCTCCTTCACTTTAGTTACTGAGTCCCCGGAGGAAAACAAACACTGAAAAAAGTGATTCAAGTGATGAAAATAGATCTAATTAGATAATTGACGGTATCTCCCAGGCCCAGCAGTGGAAAGATACTGTAGGATTTTGAGGGAAAGAAACTACATTTTTACTTTCAAAAGAGAACATTTACTCAAGAAATTGTGCTACCTGGCCTTCTCCTGAGATCTACTGTATTAACTATAATGCCATATCTGTCCTTACATGTAGAATTTCTCATCAGGGTCAGTTGTCACTGACTGTTGGCATTTGGGGTTCCTTTAAAGATTTCTTGTCCAACTGGCAAATGATCCACCACACCCCCAGTCATAGTAGGCCTCTCCCCTGCATTCCTCCAGATGAGTGAACATGTTACTTATGATTTAAATATCCAAATCTCAGGGGCTGGAGCGGTGGTCAGTGGTTACAGCGCTTGCCTTGCATGCGTGAGTACACAGGTTCAAACCCCAGCACCCACATACACAGCTAAGTGTCAGAGCAATGAAAGCCATGTGAAAACCTCAATAAAAATTTATTCTTGCTCTCTCTCTCTTCTCGCACTGTCCTTTTCTCTTTAAAAAATAATCCAAATCTCCCATTTACTTGAGAGCTCCTATAAGGTAGAGACTATAGCTTTATCATCTTTGTATCTCTAGCTCTTTACCTTGCTTCTTGGAATGTACTAACTACTAAATGAATTGAGCAACTAAAATAATCAATAAATGAAGAAGAATAGTATCAGCCACGAACCAAGCCTGGGACAAAGTAGGAATTTCTCTTCTATCACTTCTCCCGTGAAAGCTTTCTGAAGCCCCAAGTAGACATCAGAGAAGATAGTCATAAATAAGAACATAGTATTGCTTTTTGTTTTTTTGTTTTGTTTTGTTTTGTTTTTATAGAGAGAAGGACAGTGAGAGAGAGAGAGAGAGGAAGAGACAGAGAGAATCAATTTTTATTGAGTTTTTCACATGGCTTTGGTTGCTCTGACACTTAGTTGTGTATGTGGGTGCTGGGGCATGCCAGGCAAGTGCTGTAACTGCCAAGCCACTGCTCCAGTCCCCATAGTATTGTTTTAATTGATATAATATGAACCCCTAACCTACATTCTAGCCATATGCCTTCCACCTTCCTACATACAAATCTTTCACTGCTACCGGATCAGTCTGTCTCTCTCTCTGATATGCCTTGTGCTCTCTCAGTTCTGAGATCATGCCATACTATTTTGCCCTCAGACTGTTTTACTCCGTGGTTCTCAAAGTGGTTTTCAAGAGGCCTACAATATCAACACTATGTTCATCTAGGATCCTGTTTTCAACACTCATTCTCTTCGAAGTGTTCAGTGGAGTTTTCCAGAGGCTATATGACTTGTAAAATCAACAGAAACAGATATGGAAATCCAGCTGTCTTCATTTATACCACATATTAACCCATTTTGTTCCATTGTCACAGATGTGGAACACCTACAAAAATATAAATGTACTATAATTATAAAACACATATAGTATACATTTATATGTTATACTAATAAAACATAACAATAATATAATAATATTAATTACTTCATATTTTTATTTCTGTTTCCTTTTAAGTGATCAGATCCAGGGCCTCACATATGCTGAACAAGCACTCTACCACTGAGCTATATTCCCTGCCCCATGTTAACATGCAATTTATTTAAGGTAAACTAAATATTTTGAATTTTTTTCAGCTTTAATTTCTAATATGATAAATACAGATGGATATAATCCACACAAGCAAAAGCTCTTTGGTGATCCTAATAAATTTGTCAATGCTTTTTTTTTTTCTTCACTTTTCTTTTTTGGTATCATGGATTGAACTGAGAAGCACTTAATCACTGAGCCACATTCCCAACACTTTTTTTTTTTTTTTTTTTTGAGACAGTGCCTCGCTAAGTTACTTAGGGTCTTCCTAAGTTGCCAAGCCTGGCTTTGAATTTGTAATCCTCCAGCCTCAGCCTCCAGAGCCCTGGGATTATAGGCATGTGCCACTGTGCCCAGCTCTTTTGCATCTTTTGAAGTCCAAATTCCTGCTTGGTAAGTTCTTTGGCCATTGCAACTAGAAAGGATCTCCTCTTTGGAGATGCACTAATTGTTTTATTCATTCATTTTATTTAGCATTTCCTATATTTGTGTACTCTGAATGCAAGGACACTTACACACTTATGATTCTTTTGTGCCATTCACCTAGCACCGAGCTTGTGCCAAAAGAGAATTAATATGGTTATACTGATTAAGAATGACAATTGATCAGTGTTTGGTGGTGAATCATAAATAATCCCTATACTTTCTAATCTCTGATTATAGTCTTCCCAACTAAAAGGAAGAAAAAATTACCTATACATATTTTTTAATTTATCCTTTTTCCTAAGGAAAATAATAAAAAAGAAGAGTAAAATACACATAATATTGTTTTGATTTTTAAATTTTAAACCTGATAAATGTTCATTTAGAAAGAATGAAACAAAAAATCAAAAATTAATGTTAAATTCACCTTAATGCCATCATCCTAACAACTAACATGTTAGTGTATGTATTTCTAGTCTTTGCTGAACTAATTTTATATTAAATTATCTCTTTTATATACTCTGTTGTTAAGATGCTTTTTTGTTTCCTTCACTTTCTGTCATGTGGTGTCCCAAGGGATTTAAAGAAATTGGTGATATTCTTTTCAGTAAGTGAACATAAGTGTTCATTTTATGTCTTTTTTCTTTTAATCATTTCCACTTTAATTTTTTGTATAAATAATTTTTTTTAATTTTTTATTTTGAGCAAACTTACATGATTTTTAATAAGCAAGTTTTTAAAAAATAATAAATGATAAAGAATTTTTCTTTATCATTAAGTGCTTGTTATCTTTGTAATATCTATTTAGGATTTTTTTAAGAGAGAGGGACAGTGAGAGAGAAAGAAAGAGAATCAACTTTTATTTTAGTTTTTCATGTGGCTTTCATTGCTCAGACGTTGTTGTGTACTTGGTGCTGGAGTTTGAACCTGTGTCCCTGCACATGCCAGGCAAGTGTCATAACCACCAAGCCACTCTTCCAGCTCAAGGATTATTTTATCTATGTTTAACCCAACAGTTTTGGCATTAAAATTATCCAGTTTTTTAATCCTGCCAATCATACTTGGACTTTATTCCTCATATATACATTTTGCATACATCTCTGATCATTTTAGAATGAATTCTTAGAAAGGGAATGAGGAGGACTGGATATATACATAAGCAAATGTTTTAATCTAAAAGTACAATCATCTTTTAATGATACTTACACTTTTTCGATAAAAGAAAAACAGGGGCTGGAGTAGGTGGCTCAGCAGTATTGTGTTTGCCTAGCATGCTTGAGGACCCAGGTTCAAAACTCAGCACCAGATGAAACACAACTAAGTGTCAGAGCAACTATAAACCAGATGAAAACCTAAATAAAATTCATTCTCTCTTTCTCTCTCCTTTCCTTCTTACTTTTTCTTAAAAAAAAAAAAAAGCAGGAGGGTGGGGGCTGGATGGAGGATCCTGATTCAAACCCCAGCACCACAAGCACAGCTGAGTATTAGAGCAACAAATATCAGATGAAAAACTGAATAAAAATGATTCTCTTTCTCTCTCTCTCTCTCTCTCTCTCTCTCACACACACACACACACAGAGTCCCTTTCTCTTTCAAAAAAAGAAAAAGAAAAGAAAAACAAAACTGATTTAAAGAAAAGGAAAAGATTTTAAGAGATAGTAAGGAAAAGCTGGGAAAGCACATGGAGAATTAAAACTAACAGAAAACTGCTGCAAAGGACAGAAGAGAAGAATAGGAAGCACTAGTAGAGCTGAAGAAAGGGATGCAGCAATTAAATAATTAATAATCCATTAATTATCTGTGTGACTTTAGTAAGTTACATAACTTCTCTTTTCATTAAATTTTTTGAAATTGGAAGGAGAGCAAATCAGCCTTCCAAACTCGTTTGTTTGACTGACCTTGAACCCCGAGGCTCACATTCTACATCTGTGTTTGTGCAAGCATGCATCGAGGCACACACTTTATCTTTTTCTTCTATCAAGCAAAGAAAAACAGGTAGCAACACACTTTTACCACTCTTTCTGTTACCTAACCTCTGGTCTTTGGTTTCTCTTCTACAAACTGTGTTAAGAATCTCCTTTCTTGAATTTCCCTAGCTGAAAACAGGTCCTTTTTTTCTTTTTTCTTTTTTAAGTGAGAAGGACAATGAAAGAGAGAGAGAGAGAATCAATTTTTTATTGAGTTTTTCACATGGCTTTCGTTGCTCTGACACTTAGCTGTGTATGTGGGTGCTGGGGTTTGAACCTGGGTCCTCAAGCATGTCAGGCAAGTGCACTGAGCCACTGCTCCAGTCCCCAGGTTGTCTGTTTTTCATGAATTTTCTTTCACTTTATACTTGTAAGTGTCCAAATGTCTTTGGACTATTTGACTGTTCCTCTTGAAGATCTAAATTGAACCTGTCTATCTACCACCACAATTTTAATATGACTAAAAGAGATTTTTATTTACCCTGAAATAATACATTCCTGATGTTTTAAATTGTTTATTTTTATGTTTAGCTAAAGAAGGGAGGCTGGAGCAGTGGCTCGGCAGTTGCAGCACTTGCTGTACAGCACCATGTACACAATGAAGGGTCAGAGCAATGAAAGTCACATGAAAAACTAAATAAAATTGATTCTTTCTCTCTTGATTCTCTTAAAAGAGAGAGAGGACAATGAGAGAGAGAATCAATTTTATTTAGTTTTTCATCACAACTGTGTATGTGGTGCTGGGGTTCAAACCCAAGTCCTTGTGCATGCCAGGCAAGTGCCCTAACTGTTGAGCCACTACTCCAGCCCCATTCCTGCTGTTTTTAATGGCTAACTTAGTTTCAGATTGATGGAAACTTCACCACGATGGGTGGTGAACAATTCTCTTTAATTGTGCTCCTTATTTAACTATTCTTAATCCTTTTGGAGGGTGCTACAGATAAGGGTGATAATAGCTTTCCACACAGCAATTTTTATTTAGGCACCAACCAAGAAACAAATATCACATAGCAAACATGAAATAAATATACTGTAGTTGGTGAAAGTGATCTTCTACAATTTAGCAAGATCCTGTGTAAAAATTGAAACAAAGATGGTGGAGGGTAGGGGTGTACAGTGACAGAACACTCATAGGTTCAATCCTCAGGGCTTAAAAAAAAATTTGTCTTTAAAAAATTCATTTAGAGGTTAAACTTCATGAACTGTAGTAGACATGTGAAAACCGGCTGGATACCAGCAACTTTTTTCTACTTCCATCTTTCCAAGAACATGGACAGTCAGAGAAAGCATTCCAATGTATATCCTGACAAAGGCTTTTGGACAATGGCTATACACTGAGGTTGTTCTGGATCTGTAATCAGTTAGCTATACTTTTCTTTCTTTTGTCAGCACACACTGGGAAATACATCTGATTCACAGAGCTCATCATTTCTAAAATGGTCTGAGAATTTATAAGTAATGCCAAGAAATGTCCAACTCAGACAGTTCCACAAAGGAAACAGAAAATTTCCTTGATTCAGACTTCTCAGAATATAATGCTGTGGCTCATTCCCTCATCATAAAGGGATTCAGTATAAATGAAAAATTAAAAGTTCAGATTATTGAAACATATAATGTGGCTTAGTGTGGCGGTACACACCTATAATCCCAGTGGTTCTGGAGACTGAGGCAAGAGGATGGCAAGTTCAAGGTTAGCCTCAGCAACTTAGCCAGCCCCTGAACTACTTAGTGAGACTGAGTCTCAAAATAAAAAAATACAAAGGGGCTGGGGAGGTGACTCAGCACCCTTAGGTTCAATCCCCAGAACCAAAAGTAAAAACAACTATAATGTGCTTTTGTGTTTGGCACCTTTCATGACACATACTACTTTTTTTAAACATACAGCTGAGAAAAATTCAGTTCAACAAATATTTTTTACAGTACTTTTTGTCACAAAGCCAAATATAATTTGGATCCTGACCTCAAAGTGCTCATTTCCTAGTGAATATTAGCTGTAGATAAATAGAAAAGTGTTATGATAGAGTTAAGCAAATCCTGCAAAGAAAATCACAGTAGACAAAATCTACATAAAAATGTTCTAGAAGTGAGAGTATCTAAGCAGCGTCTTGAAAGATGAACATTAGTTAGCCACGCAATGAAGAGGTGAGAAAATAATAAAATTTTAGATGAGGAAGAACATGAGCCAAGGCCCAGAAGTGTGAAAATAGCACAATAAATTCTGGGAATTACATGTAGTCCCATAGAGGTACAATAAAGATCTGAAGAATAAAGGAAGTGTCATGGAGATAGGCAGGGGTGAGATCATTGATTCCTCTTCTTTTTTTTTTTTCTTTCTTTTTTTTTTTTTTTTGATGGTTAGGGGGTTAGTAAATCTTTCTAAGGGGTCGTTATCTGTACAGGCTGTGATTTGTTCATGTTCATGTTTGTGTTTGTGTTTTACACGATCACCTTGTTGAACTCTGGACACCATACTTCTACTGATGTGGAAGGGGTAAGTTTGAGAAATGCTAGGAAAAAGCATGACCTAACAGAATTCAAAGAGTTGAGGTGATTCCAATGTTTCCAGCTCCTTAGCTAAGTGCCATGTACTGAAGTGAAGAATGTAGGAGAAATTGTAGATTTGGGAGGGAGTTGGTTTAGGTTAAGTATTACTAAAAATGAGGTGATATATAACCCCTAAATGAGAAGAAATATTGGCCTCAGTTCAAGGCAATGCTTAAGGATATGAAAATAGAAGAGAATCTATATAGCAAGAATGGAATTGAGGGTGGGAAAATTGAGAGAATGCAGGGTAAGAAGGGAATGAAGGATATTAGCTTGGGAATGCCAACCTGAAAGGAAAATTACAGCAGAAATGGATCCAATGAAAATACTGAAAAGAAGTGATGGAGAGGTAGAAAGAAATCCAGAATAAAATGGAACAAAGTCCATTGTTTTCTGCAAAACAAACTTTTTGAAGGAATTCAAAGAGCAAAGAAGTATAACAACAAACTTATCACTCATCAGTCTTCACATAGGCAGCCAAGCCCCTTCAACAACGAACTTGGAATTCCTTTCCCCCACATTCAGGAGGCCAATACTAAGTTATGCTATAAGTCTCTACAGAGAAGGAAGAATCAGATTTGATTATTCATAAACCTGATAATATATGTTGTGTGATTTGTTTTTAGAAGAGAAACAAAACAGGTTTGTTTTGTTTGTTTGTTTTGTTTGTAGAGAAAAACAGGTTTAAATCACGTTAATGTGTCATTTAAAAAGTGGAAGAAGATTGTCTTGGTAGAAAAATCTAAGACAATGCCAACGAAGTAATTGTTGTCCCAAAGTGAATTTTTTTTTTTTGACCTATTACTTGGCTTGGATGCTTGGTTTTTGTTTTTGTTTTTGTTTTTGTTTTTTTCAAGGAGAGAAAGAGAAAGGAAAAAATCAACTTTATCAACTTTATTTTTTCATCTGGGTCTGGTTCTTCTGACACTTAGTTGTGTACATGGTGCTGGGGTTTGAACCCAGGTCCTTGCACAAGCAAGGCAAACACTGTAACCCACTGAGCCACCGATCCAGTCCAGCTAAAGCAATTTTGATTCATTGGATATTTCAAGTGTTGTTTCCTTTTAGATCTTTGCCCCTCTACATCAACAGTTTTTGAAGACGGGAAATGATAGGCAAAAATCTCTAGAGGACAAAACTATCAGACTTCAAATAATTGTTTTTCCAAGAAATTTTTGAAAATAGTAACATTGGAGGAATGAAAAAATTAGTTTGGTGGATCTTCAGGGTTTTATTAGTACCTCCATGATTGGGAAATTTTAGGACACTGTCACATAAAAAAATAAAGGACTGCTATAGTATAGTCAGTAAAATCCTGAGAATGAATCTGGGCAAACTAAAAATCAAGTGCTAACCTGTCCCAAGGAAACCCAATGCACACAGTAAAGATCTTGATTAATGATAGACTTGAAGAGCAGACAGGAATTCTCCTGGCTAAGGAGATGATGTAATTATACTGAAAGAAATAGAAAAAGTAGACAAAAATTTAGCACATTTTAAAGAAGTCAGCAAATATGTAGGTGAAAACACAAATTAACTCCAAATTAAGCCCCAGATTTCTAGGCCTTCAAGAGCTGCAGTATGCACACCTCAAATACTAGAACATATTTTTTTTTCCTGCAAATGGATGCATAAAAATCTCCTGCCAATCAGAGACTTTTAAGATTAGGGAAATTTTTTATTTGACTTAGAAATCAATAGAATTTCTTAAAACAGAATTGTATGTTTTTCTGCCTTCAGAACATTCATGACATCAACTGCATTTCAGGGTTCCAACAAGCATTTTTATGATTTTGTAGATGTTCCAGCAGTTCCCCAATCCCCACCCCCCGTCTTTCAAACACACACCTTCTCAAAACTCTCTTAATTAGCTCTCCCAAATGAACAGATTAACGACCATCAGAATGAAAGTAAAGTGGTGCTGACTAGGAAATCCAACAACCAATAAAAATATAATAGTAATGTGCAAAAATTGAAAGCAAAACCTTTTCTTGCTGATGTTGGATTACTGTGCACACAACAGTTCCTGGCTCATTCAGTAAGTGAAACAAAAGCTGCAAATGTTTTTCTGTCCTTTTGCTAACATTTTGGGAAAGGTGCCTGAAAAGGGGAGAGGGGAAGAATGTTAATTAAATCAGACACACACATAGGAACACAACTTTTTTCCTCTTAAGGAATAATTAAGTTATTTGAATAATAACTTCCATTTATATAAATATGCATTTATCTTTAATGTTTTTTATTTATTTTTATTAGTGCATTATAGTTTTACATATGTTGGGATCAGTTGTCACATATTCCTAGATGCACACAATTCAGCAATACAATTTGTTCAATATCCACCCCCCACATCCCTCTACCTCCCTCCTCCCTAGCCTATATTGGTCCTATCATTAACGTTTAAAGTAAGAAGACTCCAGTCATCATAATAAAGACTTGGTTGCAAAATAAAATAATTAATAATTTGAGAAAAAAATTGAAGGATACCCTAACAATATTATAAATAAGCAAAAATATAATTACTTGTGTGGGTTCTAAAATTGTTACATTACTTTTGTACATTTTTATCTTCAACTGAGTAAAATTTCCCCTTGTGTGTATATACAGTATTTGTTACTTCTAAAAGTGCAATATATATTTTACTTATCTGATACAGAAGTTAGTCAGAGCTGTACAATTCAAAGCAACTTATACTATTCAATTAACTACATATTCTTTTTTACATGAGTAAATGTTAAATAATGCAAATTGGAATTCAAAAAATTTAACACCATAACTGTCAAATTAAACAATTTTAAATTTTTATTTATTTATATTTTTCAGTTATAAATTTTAATGATTTTATATGCAAAAACTTAAAATGTAGAAAATAGATATAAGAAATAAAATATTAGACCAGATACCAGGAGAAAAGGTTTCCAGTTAAAAGAACTGCACAGAGAGTTTGGGAGTAGGGCTCAGAGGTAGAGCACTTTCCTAACATGTGCAAGGCCCTGGGTTTGATCCCCAGCATTGTAAATACACAAAGAGAGAGAAAGGAGAGATAAAGAACCAAAGAAAATGAAAAGATGAAAAATAGATTAACAAAAATATATTATTAAACTCTATTCAACTTTAAAATGTGAAATATTAAATGAATTAAATTTATACATACATATGCAAATTTAAAAATGCTAGTCACCACTGCTACCTGCTCAGTCTATCAAGTACTTTAATGGGCATTTTGCATATATATCATCTCATTTAACCACCACAACCATACATTAAAGGCCTCGCTAGGCATTTGGACATGTAATGTTCTTTTAAATTTTCTGAATGCTTTTAATTATATTTTTGCATTATGCCATAAACTAAACCAAAATAAAATGTTAGCCCTATGTAAACTAGAGATAAGAAAATGGATATAGAAATTAAAATCACTGACTTAGCAAAAAAAAAAGGAGGAAAAAACAGTTATAAACTTAGTTTTCTATCTTTTTCTTTTAAGAAAGAGAGGACAATGAGAGAGAGAGAGAGAGAGAGAAGCAATTTTTATTTAGTTTTTCTTGTGACTTTCATTCCTTGGACACTGTTGTGTACATGGTGCTGGGGTTTGAACTCTTGTAGTCGCTCATGCCAGGCAAGAACATCCAAGCCACAGCTCAGCCCCTAGTTTTCTATCTTCTAACCCCAATTTATTATCTGCTAGATAACACTCAAAATCAGAGACTTAGTGATCCTAATGATTTTAGGAAATAGCTTAAAACTTAATCAGCAAGCATTTCTATATTTTATGAAGCACAAGAATCACGTGTGTGATATAAAAAAAGAAAAAAAAGAAAAGAAAAATTAGAAATGTAAATAAAAGATTCCATTAAAGAATTTAGTATATGAAAAGAAAACAGTTTATACAATTCTAAAATAGCATATGGTTAAGTGCAAAGTTATACCTGCGAAAATTATCTGAAGTATTTTAGCTCTCATTTTAATAAATTATGCATTTTTTATTTGAATGAATAAAATTTCCCCAAAATTTTATTGGACTAACCTAATTCTTTGTCTAAACCAAAGCCCCATTATAGGGGTGGAGTGGTGGCTCAACAGTTAAGGCACTTGTCTGGCATGCGTGAGGACACAAATTTGAACCCCAGCACCACGTACTCAATGAAGTGTTGGAGCAATGAAAGCCACATGAAAAGCTAAATCAAATTGACTCTCTCTCTCTCTGTCCCTCTCTCTTAAAATAAATAAATAAATAAATAAAAGCCCTCCTGATAAAAGCAAAAAAAATTTTAAAAACCTATTATACAAATAATTATTACAAAAAAGTCAACAGCTACAGAGTACCTGACAGTCTTTCCAGAAATTTCTGTTCTAATAGAATTTTCTTTCAGTTGAATTCATAAGGTGTCAAAATATTCATCAATATCCCCACAATAAAGCAATTAAGAGGTATGAATGACAATGTTTAAATTACACATATATGGTCATTTATGTCTGTAACTTGGGGGAACTACAGAGGAGTCATGAGATAGGGGAGTGGCGGAAGTAGGGGGAGGTCCTGGACAAGAATCAGGTTTAAGCAATGCTGTCAATACATATGCATGCATGAATGTGAACCAAGGAATCCCTTCATTACGTAGGGTGAAGCTGAACCAATTAAAAAGATAAAAGAAAGAAAAAAACAGGTAGGAATGAAAAAGTTTAAATTTTTAATTACCATATTTATGCTATAAATGAAGCAAATTATATGAGGAAAAAATTTGTTATTTAAGGAACGCAAAAGAAGAAAATGTGACTTATATGCAGATAATGCTTGGCTCAGAGTATTTTTTAAAGAATGAGGATAAAGGGGTGGAGTGGTGGCTCAGCAGTATTGCACTTGTCTGGCATGCATGAGGACCTGGTTTCAAACCCAAGCACCATATACACAACTAAGTGTCAGAGCAACGAAAACCAGATGAAAAACTAAATCGATTATCTCTTTCTCTCTCTCTCTCTCTCCCTCTCTCTGTCTCTTTTTTTTTTTTTTTAAGAAAGAGGGACAGTGAGAGAGAGAGAGCAAAAAAGATAGACAAAATCAACTTTATTATTTAGTTTTTCATGTTGCTTTTGTTGCTTGGACACTTTGTTGTATACATGGTGCTGGTGTTTAAACCCAAGTCCTCACGCGTGCCAGGCAAGCGCCGTAACCACTGAGCCACTGCTCCAGCCCTCTCTGTCTCTCTTAAAAAAAAAAAAAAGAATGAGGAAAAAGAGTAAGTCAAACAAAGTATACAAGATGCAGATACTAATTTTTAGAAAATATGATGCCTAATCAAAGGAAAGCTTCACACACACTTATGCACATTGAAAAAAAAGTTAGGCAAAAGTTACTAATGGTTGTGTGGTTCCAGTTAGTTGCAAGATAAAATTATTAGAAGAATAAATTCATTCTGTAAAAACAATTTTCCTTTTGAGTTTAAGATAGTGGCCTCTGAAAAAGAGACATTGGCACTTGATTCTGTAACTTCTTATGAAGAACCAACACATTGTTACTGTGTTTTATTTTATTTTGCTTTCTTTTTTTCTTGAGAGAGAGAGAGAAAGATTAACCTTTTTTATTTTTTCATCTAGCTTATTTTTCCTCCACTTACTTGTGTCTGTGGTTATGGGGATCAAACTCAGGCCCTCACACATGCCAGGCAAGCGCTCCACTGCTGAGCCACCACTCAAGCCCTGCTACTGTGCTTCTTAAAGTGTGTGGTGACTTTTATTTATCATATATGTTTACTTACTTTTTTGACTAGTGAAAGTAAACTCTTAACTCCTAAACAACCTAAAGGCTGAGGACACATCTTATTCAATGTTTTCCATTCAAACAGTGAGTGTTAAATTATTCAGGTACAGTGTGTTTTGCTATTAATTTATTTCATATTTTCTTTTTACCAAAATATTTGTATCTATATTTGATATAGTCAGATATCTCTATAGAAAGAAATATGTTCTATGGAAAATTTATATCCATATGACCTCATGCTTTTGTAATATTTAAGTAATTAAAACCAGTGAAGGTTATTTTATCCTAGCGAACATAGAAATGAACCTAAATCACAGAAAGTTTAAAGGACACCAGACCCACCCTCTTTAAAAATGGAAATTGTCTCTGAGAGAGGTTTAGTAGTTTGCACAGCGAGACTATGTGCAAAATACTGCCTGGGTGATCTGGGATTACAATAATTAAGACCATCTTTGGCCACAAGATACTTAAAAATGGGGAAATATACAGAAAATTATATTCAGACATTTATAGGGAATGAAGTTTTTGCAAATTACTATAGTGAATCAATTCAAAGCTCATTCCTGACCATGGCAAACTGACATACTCTTACCCTGTGCGAGAGGAAAGAACACCAGATAGGCGGCATGAAACATAAATTTGTGTTGTGCCTCAACTACTAACTAACTAGAGGTTGGAAAAATGATTATTGAATTTCAGGTAACACAATTGTAAAACAGGGAAGGGATGAGGAGTAAGTGGTCTTTGAAAGGTTTCTTCCAGATCTAAGGTTGTAGTACTAACTGTCCACACCAATCCATTCCATCCCAACTTTAGACTTTAAATCAGAGCCATCCAGTTCACACCACAGGTTGCAGATTTATCAACCCTGTTAGTGGCAACCATCCAAGACTCTTACCTTACCCATAGTTCTTGTTTTTTTTTTCCAAAGTCTCTCTTACTCCTTTTTGAGTTATCTTTAACTCCTTTACGTCTCAACTTGCTTTCCCTGATTTTGACACCTAGTGTTCTCTAAAGGGTTCATTTTTGTACTGACTCTCTGGCTCTTCTGGTGATTGGTCATGTCAGGAAAATACTCCCACCTCATCTACCTCCAGCCTTAGGATCTAAGACCCAGTACCTGCCTATTTTCAGAGAGCTCAACAGAAACACCATGGCCCCCCAAATGGGATTTTTCCAAGTACTTATTTTAGATATGTCTACTGTTACTACATTGGTTGGTACTTAAATTTTTAACATTTAACTTCTGATATGTTATACTAATCTACAGTCCCCAAATCTCTTGAGATCAGGTGTACTTTGGAATTCAAAATTTTTGACTTTCCAGCACAATTTACTATTGCTAGGCTATGGAAACAACCCCGGTGTCCCTCACTGGAAGAATGGATCCAAAAACTGTGGTACATTTATACCG
>PVKS010004054.1:19761-97224 GCA_004027875.1 Aplodontia rufa
AATTGGGGGGGCACTCCTGGGGATAATTGCAATACCCAGAATATATACACATTTTATACACATTTTATATTGTTTTGTTAAAATCTTGTAAGGTTGCTCAAAAATAAAAAAAATTAATAAAAAAAATTTTTGGCTTTCAAAAGATAATATAGCACATATACCATGTAAAACAGAAAAGCTTAACCAAAAGAAATACTTCTGCAGTGAAACATATGAACATTCTTTTTTTTTAGTGGAATAATGAAACTATAAATAGTTTCACACCAGCTCAAGTCACGTTTTCTGCCAAATGAGTTAATATTGGGTTAGATTTTACTGCCAAATACATTACTTAAATAAGAATAAGAATAGAAAAAGGAGGAGGAGAAGGGCTTGGGAAACAGGAGGAGGAGAAGAGGAAGTTGTGGTTATTGAAGTTTTCAGATTTTAGAATTACACATAAAGGATTATGTATCTAACAAATTATGTGACTCTAGTATGGTTGTCTTTTTTTTTTTTAAGAGAGAGGGACAGTGAGAGAATCAATTTTATTTAGTTTTTCATGTGGCTTTCGCTGCTCAGAGGCTTCATTGTTTACATGGTGCTGGGGTTTGAACTCTCGTACTTGCACATGCCAGGTTAGCGCCATAACCACTGAACCACTGCTCCAGCCCCAACTGCTTGTCTTTTGACTAGGCTGCATATATCAAAGACCATGTATTTCAATTCTTCTATCTCTAGAAGAGTGACCAGCACAACACCGCAGAAACAGGTGGTGTTTATGAAGAATTCTTCACTGAATGTATACCAGGTGCCAAAACTATGCTCAGGAGTTGGAAGGAAATAAAGAAATAATGCACAGAACTCACCTCAAGGGCATTACAGTCTCAAGAGGGACAAAGTATAAAACAAATGTTAAAAATACAAGTCCTTGGTTAAGTGACATAATTAGTAATTCAGGCATTAAGGATGTCAGAATTGGTAGTATTAAGTTGAAATGTGAAAATTGTAATTTAGTTGAACATTCAGGAGCTGTCAATATTCACCACTGTCAAAGGTGGCATAATGATTTATAGTCTGGTCAGCAGGTAATGTGTAATTTGGTAAAAGAAAGTATTAGTCATAAGAAGTTATACTGAAAATTCCTATAACCTTTGCACTGGGTATATGGTTTTTCAGACAGCATTTCATTCACTCTAACTCTGGAAGTGGACACCAAATGGGAATGACTCTTCAGACATCAAAAAGTAGGGACATAAGACCACAGAGAATCAGAGCTACCACTAGGCCAAACAGCCCTAGATGAGACAATCTCATTTTGTGTAAAAAGGAAATTATGTTTTATGATTTTTGTTTTCTTCTTGTCAAATGGGCCTACTGTGAAAGGATTAATAAATTCTGGTAAAATTTAGTATCTTCTTGAACCAAGAACAAATCAGAGAGAAATGAGACACATTCATTCACAACATACATTTGTAAATCATTAAGTAAGCTAACAGATGTAAGTGATCTAATAGTATAGATAGTTGCAATACATTAAATTTTTTAATAAAAGAACTTATCTGTCACCTCTTAAAATTTTAAATATTCCTCAAAGGTTTTAAATAGGCTTATGCATATTTTACAGATGAAAACCTAAAGCCTCTTTTGATACTGAATGGCTGAAGCACAATTAGATCATTAGTACGTTATAATAGGTTTTAAATACAAAAGTGCTAACTCCAACCTCACTGAATTAACTACTATGTAACGGTAGCCAAACTTAGACAAAGAAATTTGAAAAATTCACTGACATGACTTTTACCCCAATAAGCTATATGTACAACTACCTTCAGGAATCAAGGAAGTCAAAATAATCACATTGCTTTTTCCATAAAAGCACTTTCTAAGTTTTGTCAATGCTTTAAATTTCTGAAATAAAAAAATCAGAAATAAGCAAACTATCATATAAATGGTGGAGTCCACTCCTTTCTTTTGTTTCTACTTTGTTTTGTTGTTTTGAGGCCTGGTTTGGTTTGGGTTTTGTTTATATTTTTTAGTATTTATTTATTTATTTATTTATTTATTTATTTATTTATTTTTAAAGAGAGAGGGACATGGGCTGGAGCAGTGGCTCAGCAGTTTCAGTGCTTGCCTGGCATGCCCGAGGATGCAGGTTCAAACCCCAGCACCACATATACAATGAAGTGCTGGAGCAATGAAAACCACATGAAAAAGTGAATAAGGTTCCTTCTCTCTTTCTCACTCTCTCACTGTCCATTTCTTTAAAAAAAAGAGAGAGAGGGACAGTAAGTGAGAGAGAAAGAGAGAAAATCAATTTTTATTTGATTTTTCATGTGGCTTTCATTGCTCTGACACTTTGTTGTGTATGTGGTGCTGGGGTTTGAACCCCGGTTCTCACATGTGCCAAGCAAGCGCCATAACAGCTGAGCCACTGCTCCAGCCCCTGTATTTATTTTTAATTGCTACATTATAGTTATACATAATGGTGGAATTTGTTGTGATATATTCATACATGCACTTGACCTAGTTTGGTTAGTTGCATTCTGTTAATTTCCCCTTTCCCATTCCTTCAATCCCTTCTTCTCCACTGTTCTCTCCTGTATTTTCATGAGATTCCTCCCTACTTTTTAAATACCCTCATTTCTCTCTAGCTTCTACATATAAAAGATTCAAACCTTGACTTCCTGAGTCTCATTTATTTCACTCAGCATGATGTTCTCCAGTTCCATCCGTTTACCAACAAATGATACAACCAGAATGGCTAAAGCAGTATTGTGCAATAAGTGATGCTGCAAGCCTCACAATATCTGATGTCACATTATACTACAGATCTCTAGTTTCAAACACTGCATGGTACTGGCATCAAAACAGACATGAAGACCAATGGAATAGAATCGAAGACAGAGACAAATCTACATAGATTCAGTCATCTGTCTCATCCTTACAAAGTGCCAAAAACATGAACTGAAGAAAAGATAGCTCTTTTAACAAATGATGCTGGGAAAACTGGATATCTATATGTAGAAAAATGAAACTAAATTCCTGTCTCTCACTCTGCCCGTAAGTCAACTTTAGGTGGATCAAAGACCTAGGAATTAGACCAGAAACACATTTAACGATTAGAAGAAACATAGGGACAACACTCCAATATATTGGTGCAGGCAGTGACTTTCTTAATAAGACTCCTAAAGCTCAAGAAATACATCCAAGAATCAGTAAGTGGGACGGCTTCAAACTAACAAGCTTCTGCACAGCAAAGGAAACAAGTAAGATCATTAAGAGCCTACACAATTGGAGAAAATGTTTGCCAGCTACTCTTCCTATAGGAGGTTAATTTCTAGAACATATATAGAGCTCAAAAGACTAAACACCAAAAAAAAAAACAACAAATAACACAATCAGTAAATCAATAAATGGGCAAATGAAGAAATTCAAATAGCCAACAAATAATATGAGAAAATGTTGAACATCCTTAACAATCAGGGAAACACAAATCAAAACTACACTGAAATTCCATCTCATTCCAGTTAGAATTATAATCATCAAAAATAAAAATAATAAATGTTGGCAAGGATGTGGGACAAAAGGTATATTTACACATTGCTGGTGGGACTGCAAAGCAGTACAACCACTTTGGAAACCAGAATGGAGATTCCTCAAAAGACTAATTATCATATGACTCAGCTCTCCTACTCCTGGGTAGTTATCCAAAAGAATACTGTGGCAATACATGCATACCAATGTTTATAGAAGCACAATTCACAATGGACAAATTATGGAACCAGCCTAGGTGTCCTTCAATAGACGATTGGATAAAGAAAATGTGGTATATATACACAACGGAGTTTTACTCAGTCTTAAATAAAAATGAAATTGTGGGGGTTTTTTGTGTGTTTTCTTCTGTGTGTTCATTGTTGTTGTTGTTGTTGTTTAAGACAGGGTTTTGCTATTTCCCAGACTGGCCTTGAATTCCTGGTCTCCAGTCCTGCCTCAGTCTCCCAAGTAGTTGGGATCGTAGACAAAAGACAGGCACCACCATTGTAATATTTTCTATGTTGTCTTTGAGCATAACATTCCTGTACGAATTTATGAATCAAATAATGATATCTGTTTCGGATAATCCCATTTATTATAAAAAAGAAAAATCTCTTCATACTATGATTTCCTTAAGGAAGCTATATTCTTGGTTTGATATCAAGTGAATTGTGAAGTATTTTTAGAAGAACCTTTTCCCTATGAATTAAAGAAAGAAAAGGAAAGAAAACGTTCTAGCTGTCTAAATGGGAAGAACAACCTGGCAAAGTCTATTACTGGTAAAAATGAAAGGAAGTCCATAAGTGATATCAGATGACATTTTCTATGGGGTTATTTTGGTGGTGATATTATCTGACATTTTCTACAGCGTTATTTGGGGTGAGTGTAACATTTTCTTAATGAGAAGATGAGGAAGTTGCCCTAAAAGAGTCTTATATAATGCATAAGGCCAAGGAACATATGGATAAACTGTTGCTGGAGAAGTGTAAATATAACTCTTGAAATAGTAAATGAAGGTTAAACATAAACAGCTGGTGCAGGGGAAATGAAGAGGAAAAAAAAGTAATCTGTTTTTGACTGAAATTTCAGTAACCGGTAAGTAAGTCATCTTTGTCTGTTATTTATTTCAAGTCACCTGGCGAAAATATATTGCATTTCAAAATTTAAGGAAATAAACTTTTAAAAGTTGCTTTCATTTAGTTAAATTAACAAAAAAGGAACATTCTAGGATTGCTTTTTAAATTTTGAGCTGCACAGATTTATTTCCCTTTTTAAGAAAGCAGAACTATTTTGGCTATAAACCTATTATGCTACTACTGCTTTTTCTTTTTTTTCTTTTTTTTTTTTTTTTGGTGGTGGTACTAGAGATTGATCTCAGGGGTACTCTACCACTGAGCTCCACCCCCAACCCTCTTTATTGTTTTAATTTTGAGACAGGGTCTTTCTGAGTTGCTTAAGGCCTTGTTAAACTGCTGAGACAGGCCTTCAACTTTCTTTTTTTTTTTTTTAATTTTTATTCAATAAACATGGTCTTACAACTAGGAGGAGTTCATCGTCAAACAATCCAGAGCAAAATTGTAATGACACAGCTAGCCAATATTGGTGCCAGACCGTGGTTAGGCCTTCAACTTTTGATCCTCTTGCCTCAGCCTCCTGTGGCTGGCATTACAAGCGTGCACACTACATCCAGCTTATACTACCGATTTTTTTTTTTAAGAGAGGGGTAGAGAGAGAGAAAGAATCAGTTTTATTTATTTTTTTTCATCTGGCCTTTGTTTCTCAGACACCTAGCTATGTATATAGTGCTGGAGTTTGAGCCCAGGTCCTTGCACCTGCCAGGCAAGCCCTCCAACCGCTGAGCTGCCACTCCAGCCCCCATACTACTGCTTTTTAAAGACACACAAAAGTACATAATTTGTACTTTTCTATTTTGAAACACCAGACTAGAAACACCATCTCCACTCACAGATCGTACTTCAAAACTGTATCACGTGGCTGGAGCAGTGGCTCAGCAGTTACAGTGCTCGCCTGGCATGCAGAAGGACTGGAGTAGGAGAGTTCAAACTCCTGCACCACATATACAATGAAGTCTGGAGCAATGAGAGCCACATGAAAAAGTAAATAAAATTGATTCTCTCTCTCTCACTCTCTCTCTTTCACTGTCCCTCCCTCTTTAAAAAAAATAAGTAATAATCTTATTATAGCATGCATTTCTGCTCTTATAGTCTAAAGAAGTAGTATGTAATTTGGTAAATGAATTCTATTAGTCATGATAGGTTATACTGAAAAGCCCTGTAACTTTTGCTCTAGATATTTGTTAAAAGTCGCAGTAAGGGGCTGGAACTGTGGTTCAGCAGTTTCGACGCTTGCCTGGCAAGCGCGAGGACCTGGGTTCAAACCCCAGCACCACGTACACAACTAAGTGTTAGAGCAACTAAGGCCATGTGAAAAACTAAATAAAGTTGTTTCTCCCTTTCTCTGTCCCTCTCTCTCTTTAAAAAAAAAAAGTCGCAGTAAGTATAATACTACAAGTTGGTTTTATATCATGGAAGCAAAAATTTTTAGACTACCCCCAGATGAAAATGATTTTGACCAATATTAAGTGCATATTTAATAGGGAAAATTTATATTTGCTTATAAATTTTCATATAAACTTTATTTTATATGAATTTATATGAATTCATATCAGATAGTACATGTTTTGTTTTATCTAGCTTGAATTTTATTCACTTAGTTAACATTAACGGAATATACAGTGCAAAGCATTGTGTTAGGCAAGATGCCTCTGACCACAGAAACTTACAGTCTAGAAGGCAAGGAAAAAACAAGTGCACAAATACCTGCCACTCAATTGGAATATAATAGCTGCTCTAACGAGAAATGAAAAATCCACCATGAGAATTTAGTGGTGGAAGAGGTTAGGGAAAAAAACTTCACAAAGTATGTGGCTGTTGAATCAGTTTTTGGGGTACAAGTAGAATTGCCAAAGAGATGAGGTGGAAAAAGATATAAACATCATTTATTATGATGTATTTATTATTCCCAGTTAAGTTCCAAGCATATATAAGGTACTGATATCTATTAATGAGATATATAAGCATTCTCTGCATTCATGGAATTGGCAGTCCATTGGAATATGTATCCAAATACTAAACCAAAAATAATACTTTAATTTTTATGAAGCTAACAAAACATAAAAAGGTAGCAAGAGGGATTTTGCAAATGTATGCCTACTTTTTTCTTTATTAAAGAGGGAGGGGCAGTGAGACAGAATCGATTTTATTTAGTTTTTCATGTGGCTTTTGTTGCTCTGACACTTTGTTGCGTGGTCGGGTTTGAACTCACGTCTTTTTGTCTGCCAGGCAAGTGCCTTAACCACTGAGCCCGTGCTCCAGCCCAAATGTATGCCTACTTAATATAGAAGGAATTTAAATGTTGATTAACTCAATTATTTTCACCCAAATTTTTGCTACATTTTACTTATAGCTCCATGTTGTCTTTACTAAAGTAAAATAGATATATCTAATAACCTATATTGAATAATCTGAAAGGAATTTTTATTAGGAAGTTTAAAACATGTTTAAGGTGTGCCCCTTAAAAGGTAAACAAACAAAAGAAATTTCTACCCTTACTTGTAGTTTGAGTCCTAGCTCTGTCACAAACCAGCTACATTAACTTGAGGACACTACTGTAAGCCTGTTTCCCTGCCTATAAAGCAAACCTTAAAGTATCTATGCCAGGTTTCCTGTGAGAAATCAATGAGATACAGGTATAATAGTACATAAATGTAAAATAGTGTGATTGGTATATTTAGCTTCCTATCAAAATGTATTCAATAAAACAGGCAATCTAAACTGCCTACCTAATTTAATCCTCACCAAATAAAAAAGTAACCAGGTTTTACTTTGTAATTACTTTGGAGGGTTAACCTGTTCAAAGAGGTTAACCTTTTAACCCCCACTATTAACTTTGATAATCCCCACTATCAAAAACTGACAAATCTGGGTGAAGCAAAACTGTATTTTAGCAAAACTGGGACAGTCTGCCTAGCATGTGATTAAACACAACTATTTGTTTCCCAAAAACTTCATTTTAAATTTAAAGTCCTACAGTCTTAAAATAGTTGCTACCTAAAAGAAATTCACTTCTAAATCATGCTAACATAAAACAAATGAAAATCATCTTTGAATCATCTTTGAAATAAAAGTTTTGTTTGGAAATTAGTTCTTTCAAATATATTTGTAAATACACATATATACATATACATATACATACATACAGTCTAATATATATGCACATACATATATATTAAACATTAAGAAGAAAAGGTCTTTTTATATTGAATGAATTTTAGTCATTTATAATCACTGTGAAATAATTTTCAATATGACATAAATCACTTTCCAAAACCAATGTCCACGAGGGCCAACTTTACCAATAGGCCCATCTTTTCTGAGGCTGAGAAGACCACATAAAACTGCGGCAGCTCCACTTAATCCCTTTATAGTCACTCCATTTATACAGAATTCAAGAGTTTAAATTGGTCACATATACAATGGGTACAGGGATTTCCTCTGATTTCTCATCAACATGTTTGGTCTTACACTCAAGTATGACAATAAATTAATGTTTTATTTTTGCATAATTCCTCTAATGACAGTGGATTCATTAATGACTTACAGACCACTAAGGATCCATACATAAATAATAATTTTGGTAATTTGACCAGAGTCATCATAAACTCAGTATTATAATAAAACATATTGGAATTTCTGTGTATGTTTTCTGGGAGGGGTGCTGGGAATCGAAACTTGGGCCTTTCCCATGAACAAGTGCTCTATCACTAAGCCACATACCTAGACTTTCAAAAAAACTTCTTAAAAATTTTTTAAATTTTGAGATAGGGTCTCACTAAGTTGCCCAGGATGACCTCTAACTTATGATCCACTAAGCCTCCTAAGTGGCTGAGATTACAGGCATAAGCCACCTCACCTGGCTTGGAATTTCAATTATACATTGAATTACTTCACTTCCCTCCTTCCTGTTACTGATGTGTGATCCTTTTCCAGACAGCAGTAAGCAGAAATCGTCTTGTATAAACCTTTATTTCAATAAAAAGAATTGCAAATGACTCTCTTACAAAACTATTGATAGCCTTAAGTTTCTCTAACGCATGACAATAATAGGCAAATCCTCCACAGGTGGTCAAGAATTAGAATTTCTGCCATACAACTTCCTTTTAAAATGTTAGGTCAGCAAGTATGAACTTTTCAGTTTCTACTTTTAATCTTTTGCTAGCATTTCATGGGACTTTTCCAACACAAATCCCTGTTTTTAAGAGGAGAAAGTGAAGATACCAATGGCCCTAAGGTCTGAACCGTATCATCGAACTTGGAGTAGACAATGTCTTTTGGAAACATTCAAAACCGCCTCCCCTATATGAGTTAAGTAATTAATTTCAGTGTTGGGGCTTGAACCCAAAGTCCCCTGCATGTTAGACAAAAGCTCTTCCCTTAAGCTACCATCCCCGCCTTCTTCTTTCTTAATTCGTCCACGCAGCGCCTCCTGCTGGTGCGAAGGCGCCACGTCTGGCTTGGACCAGACTGCTCCAGTCCGGAGGACGCCCAGGAGGGCGCTCGCCCAGGCCTTGGCCGCCAGCGTTGACTTTCCGCTCTGGGCCTCCCAGAAACCTGCTGGGCGAGCTCGGGCCCCAGAGCAGCGCGAACGCGAGCGGCCTCGGCACCGCCATCCAGTGCAGCATACAGCGCCCGATGACGTGGCCGGCGGCCTGACTTCATTTGGAGAGCTAGCAGGGGCCCGAAAGTCACACCTGCGCCCCAATTATCCCACCAGTCCGCCGCTGCGTCTTGGGTACGGATTCAGGATGAATCGGAGTGTCTTCGATGACTCCACTGTCGTCAGACCTGCGGTTCAGGGCCGCTTCTGCGCTGTTCACAACTCACCCTGAGCCGAGATGGCCCTCGGTGTGCCCGCTGGTGCTAGCCGTAGGGCTGGCCCTGCGCTAGACCCAGTTCGGCGACCCTGCCCTGGGCTGCGCGTGCCGCACCACGCCTCTGAGCCGACGGCCCCGGTCCTGGCTTGAGGGCTGTGCTAGGCGCCCGGCTCCCAGCTCCGAGCCCCCGCGGGCTACCCGCATAGACGGCCAAGAGAGGTAGATAGTGTTGACCAAGTATTATCTCTACTCTCCGCGATCTACCCTGGGGCACTGCCAGTCTCAACTGCGTTTTGAGTCCCCCAGTGTGCTCTTCAATGAGTAAAACAGAAGCAGCTCAAATAAATGTTAACGGACGGTGGAGAAGCCTACTCCAGGGTCCTCTCTCCCGTCCCGCCAGTCCGCAGGCTTGGCGCATCCCTCCAAGATCTGGGGCTTGCCTTCCTTGGTCGAGGAGCCTCGTTTTCTCCATGGAGTCCGGGGCAGGACTCAACGCGTGACGGACCCCAGGCACCCGCATAAGCATTCGGAGGGACGCTCCTGCTTTGCTTTGGAGGAAGGCCGACTGAGTCAGGGGTTGGCAGGACGTCCGTGGGGGTCTCCAGACTGGGCTAGGGCTGGGGATGCGGAGCTGGAAGTGCGCGCGTCGCCGGGTCATCCAGGCTAGGAAGACCAGGGTGGTCGCCGGGGTGTCCTACACAAGACCAGCTGGAAAGTCTTTCCTGGAGAGTGTTTGGGGGCTTGTGAGACTTTCTAGTGGATTCTGGCAATGAAGAAAAGCTTCGTGGGCACAGAAGAGGGCTCACCATCCCCTTCTCTAACCCTGCCCACCGCCCCCGCACCCGTCTTTTCCCATGTCTTTTTGTCCATTCCCCCACTCTACCTGAGTCATGTTACCCGGTTTGGATCTCTCTTCTTCTCTCCCCATGGCCAACAGGTCGTCTCCCTACCCCTTCCTTTTCTCCCCCAACCTCCTCTCCTCTCATTTACGCTCTGCCTTTCTCTTCCTCCAAACCGGTTTGCACTCTTTTCTCTCCGGTTGGTGTCCAGGTGTGCAGGAGCCCGGGGTCCTTTGGCAACCTTTGATACTCTCCCAGGGTCAAAATGTAGAGAGCCACACCAGAGTTAGCCTCAACCACGTGTCCTCTTTCTGTTCTTGATAGTTTGTTAACATTATGCATTTAAAATAAATTGGGGGCTGGAGCGGTGGCTCGGTGGTTACCGTGCTTGCCCGGCATGCACAAGTACCGGGTTCAAACCCCAGCAACCCACGTACACAATTGCGTGTCGGAGCAACGAAAGCCATGTGAAAGACTCAATAAAAATTGACTCTCTCTCTCTCTCTCTCTCTCTCTCTCTCTTTCTCCCTCTCTCTCTCTTTAAAAGAAAAAAAATAAAACAAATTGTATGTGATATACATTAGAAACAATATTTAAACTTTTACTGATTACCAGAGCTTGCAACCACCATGGGTTAGCTGTGGACACAGTAGAGATCGAAAGGACAGGTACTTGGGGAAATTTAAGGCCAAATTACAACTCCAGGTCTCAACTGATTCAAGTGGTTTTAGGCAAGTCACAGACCTTCTCTTTGCCTTTATTTCATCATCAACTAAATGAAATTGTTGAGTAAACTGAATGATTGTTAAGGTCTTTTCCAATGGAGACTCTCCCCAATAAAAAGATTTTTCTAAAAAAATTAACTTTAAATCATTGGTTTTGCTTTTAATTCTTCTTAATCTGTTATCTCTCTTCAGAGAATGAGGTGGAAAATAGCTTAAGTAGGAGAAAATATTCACAGAAGTCTGAAAAAATGCACAATGAGAACTAAAGTGAAGATCCATTAATGTAATGGATGTATACAATTTCCTCAGTAAAAAATCAACCCAAAAAGAGCCTTTTAGACCTCAGCCTCTGGTTCAAGTTTATGAAGGAACACTGAAGCTGAAGCTGGTAGAGGACAGAATGTGTTTTCACTTGGTGGGCCCCAATCACACTCTTACCTCTCTAGGCTACCAAATGGAATACTATGGGACCTTATTTGTTTGTTCTGTAGAGAGTGTCTAAGAGTGGTTATGTTAATTCTCCAAGGATGAGTGATGGCATTTGGCCCTAAGTTAAGTGGAGAAGACTGGGGAAGAGAGAAATGAAGTTAAAGGAATCTTCAGCAGTGGTACCAGTTTAACTCAAAGTGCTGTTTTACCCTGCAGTTTCTCAGGTTTACACATGACATAGCCAAGAGGATTGAGGGACACTCTTCCTGAATCCACTCCTTTATTTAACCAGCAGTCTGCATCTGTAATGAGTTAGGCACTAGGTGCTGGAAACACTGTATGGAATAACTTTTGGTATCCACATCACAAACTAGTGAGAGAAAAGGATAGTATGAAAAATGTTGAATGGGTGTCATGGGAACATTAAAGAGAAACACCAGAGTCAGGATGAATGGGAGCAGCTCTCCAGATGAATGGCCCTCTAGCTGAGCTTTAAGGAAAGAGTTAAAAGAGGCAATTGGGTGATATGTGTGGGCACCCAAGGATACCCAGCCTCTGCAACTTAGCAAGACCCTGTCTCAAAAACAAACTAAAGGGGGGTAGCTGGGGATGTGGCTCAGTGGTTAAGCACCCCTGGGTTCAATCCCCAGTATGAAGGGGATAGAGAAGGAAAAGGACAAGGAGGAGGAGAAAATGGAGGAGGAGAAAGAGAAAGAGGAGGAGGAGCCACCAGAGGGACTACATCTTGAAGGGCTTTGGGTGCTGAATTTTAACTTTATCCTAAAAGCTATGGGAATTTCATAAAAGATTTTAAATGGGAAATGCATGATATGATTTACTTTTTACAAAGATCATTTTGACAATAATATTGAGAACAAGTGGGAGGGTTGGATAGATTCTAGGAAAACCAGTTAGGAGACTATTGCTGTAATGCCTGAGATAAGTGATGAGAGTTTGACGTTAGGTAGAGATAGTGATTGTGGAAATGAAATTGAGAGAGGACAGGAGGCGAGGGAGGGAGTGATACAGAGATAATAAAAAGGAAGACTTAGAGAAACTGATGACTAATTGTGTGTGTGTGTGGGGGGGAATGAATGAAAGGAGTGGAGAATGATTCCCAAGCTTCTGGCTTAGGTCTTTGGAGATTTAATGATGCCATTTACTGAGAGAGAAGCTAGGGTTAGACGATCATGCATTTTGGGATGTATTGAGTTTGGTATTTCTGTGAAATATCCAAGTGGAGATGCAGATGAATGGAGAGCTAGTTCTGGAGTGCAGCAGTGATTTAGACTGAAGGTTTAGATTTAGAAGTCAGATATAGCCCAAATCCTAGATTTGGATGAAGTTACTCAAGGAGAGTTAAGAACAAATTTAGAAAATACCAATTTAACAGGTCATATCAAAGGATGAGGAAACTTTGAACAACATCAAGAAGAACTGGCCACAAAGGCAGAAGGAAAACATAAACACAAGCAACATTTGGGGGATACCCATTATCTTCTAGCCAATGGACCAGATCTTGCCTCCTCCTCATGCTGGAGATTGAACCTAGAGCCCAAGCATGATAAGGATAACTCTACCACTGGGTTATACCTTCAGCTTTCCAGGGGCTTTATATGCATTAATCCAGTAACTTCAGAAGGTAGATGCTTTCAAATGAAAAACTGAAAAGTTAACTTAGCTACAGTATGTTCAGCCTCTGGAATCAGAGGAAACCTAAGTTCAGATCCTACCTCCCAATACCTATGGAAAATATATAGATACTTAATTTCTCTGAGTCTCAAGTTTCCTCATCTGCAAAACAAGATTAATTAACTCTAACTCTGGAGATTAGATGAGCAAGCATATGTAAAATGCCTTTTACGGCATACATAATTGGTGGTTATTATCCTTAACCACATATGACTATGTTTTTAAAAAAATAAAGGTTATTGGGAATGAAGAGATGGCTCAATGGTAGAGTGCTTGGCTTGCCTGGCATGTATGAGGACCTGGGTTCGATCCCCAGCACCATATACACAACTAAGTGTTGGAAAAGCAAAAACCAGGTGAAAAACTAAATTAAAAATAACTTTCTCTTTAAATAAATAAATAAAGGTTACTGTGTATATTAAAGGTATACAACATGATGTTAAATGATATACACATATATATTAAAATGGATACTATAGTGGAACAAATTAACATAGTCATCATCTCAGTTAACTACATTTCCCCATGTTGCGTAAGCAGCTAGTTTATTCATTTAGCAAAACTCCTGAATGTAAGACACTATTATTAACTGTAGTTCCCATGTTTTACATTAGATCTTTCCACTTTCTTTCCATTGACCTAAATTTTCCCATTACCTCTCCCCTCAACCTTGGTAACCCCAGTTTTGTTCTCTGCCGCTGTACAGTTGACCTCCTTTTTTTAGATTCCACATGAGTGAGAACATGCAATATTTGCGATATTTTATTTCTGTATCTTGCTTATTTCACTTAGCATAATGTCCTGCAAGTCTATCCATATTGTGGCAAATGGCAGAATGTCCTCCTTTTTTAAAGTTTGAATAATATTTTATTTTTATATATGCATATATAATATGATATATAATGTGATATGTATAATTATATATAAAACATATAATGGCTTATTTATCCATTTGGTCCATTGATGGAAATATTTATATATCTTGCCCATTGTAAATAATGCTGTAATGAACATGGGCATGCAGATAACTTTATCAGGAGGTGACTCCTATTCCTTGGGTATATTACCTGAAGACAGATTGCTAGGTTCACATATTACTATATTAACTTGATTGTCACTGTCTCTTCTCTAGCCCTTTGGCCCAAATGTGGATACCAAATTTTCACCTAAAGTCCTTAGCACACAACTGAGACCTAAACCATTCCAGATGATAATCCACAAATAAAGGTTTGGGCATAGACAGATAAGAATGAACACAGAGAGCAACATAAAGATAATGTGTCCCTTCAGGTTAGGATCCCCTATAGGGGTACCACCTCCTTGACTATCCCCTGGGAGAAGCCATCCTTCCCATACCACCTGGGAGCACCCTCAAGGAGTCTATCTACCTGAAAGTTCAACCAAAGTGCATCCCAGAGGAAGTCAGGAGTGCTCACTCAAGTCCAAGATCCATCATCCAAGATTCTATTACCTGTCTGAAAATCTGCCCCTTCCTGCCCTTCTCTGTACACTTTCTTCTGAGAAGGTCATGTCTAACTTTCAGGGTGTGGCCTTATTCTATGAGCTCAAAAAGAGAGTCTTATTAGAATCCACAATAAACCCAACATTCATGTAAGTGTTACATACAATATTCCTAGAAAAGATGAAGAACCGTGTATGAACTCTTCATCTTTCATGACCCTTAGATCTTTTACACAAAAGTCACTGTGAAAAGTGGGTTTTGAAAAGCCAGAAACCAGGGCTGGAGCTGTGGCTCAGTGGTAACAGCATTTGTCCAGGCATGCACAAGGACACGAGTTCAAACCCCAGTACTACTGCATACGCAAAGAAATCTCAGAGCAATGAAAGCAATGTGAAAAACTAAATAAAAGTAACTCTCTCTCTCTCTTTCACTGCCCCATTCTCTTAAAAAAAGAAAAAGAAAGAAAAGCCAGAAACCAACAATAGTCTAAGTACAACAAGACATTATAGCACAAGGAACCTACCAAACTGAAGGTAAGAAAAATATTTTGTTAGTATGATCAAGAAAAAAAGCCCACAATACTTATGTTATCAAAATTAAAAACTATGAGTAGATATAGAAATAAATTATTGGCTAGTGTTCACTCATGTGTTTTTAATCTTCTAATATGATTAGGTATTTCAAAGTACAGAGACTTTTGATCATGGCTTTAGTACAATTCACAATGGCAGTTCTTTAATTTTTTTTGTTCACTTTTGTTTTAAGGAATGCAGAGACATATTCTGCCCCAGGGCTTCAGTCCTTTCACCTATAAGGCAAGGATCCTATGCAGGTTTTTTGAAAATTAGGTACAGAGCTTCATTAAGCAAAAGACTTCAAGGCCTGGACTATTTAGCCCATTGCCATCTTCAGGGGCTGGGTGTGTGGCTCAGGGGTAGGTGCTTCCTAAGCATGTATAAGGCTCAGGGTTTGATACCAGGCACCACAAATTAACTAATTAATTAAATAAAAGCCATCTCCATTAGTCATTTTAAAAACATGGAAAATTTGAAATGTGTTAAAATTTATGTACAATTTGTTTCATTGGCCCCAGCACAAGTTTTTCATGGGGAATTACCCTCTTTAGGTTGAGAATTATAATAGCACCTGCCAGTATGTCAGTAGGTATCCTCTCAATAATGCAGGAAAATAGTTATGTTAGGCAACTGTAGAAATGCTGGGCTATAATTTATTAATTAGATTTTTTTATTACCAGACTTCTTAGAGACATTAGTTGTTAATGTATATTGTGAAATTTCAGATGTGTTTGATGATAAAAATCCCTTTTCTCAAAGTATCTAAGGAGATTCATGAATTTAAAGGAACTGCTATTTGGCATTACTATCTGATCATTATCAGGATAGCATGCTCCCCCTGGAGATCATTGAATGCTCTCTTATAATTCACATAACATTCACATCTCTAGCAGGTGCCCCTTCATCCTTCCCTTCCTCTCTGAGAGAAGAAACTTCTACATATTTCCATGGAAACCTACATATACCTGGATCATGACATATTTCTTTATTCCTAATTTCATGTTTTCCTTTTCCTTGTATATGATATTAGGCTAGGACCGTACCTAATACATGGAGATATGTAATATTTAGTGACTAGCTATTGAATGAGAATTACTAGAAAATATATTAAGTCCATCAGAAGAATTTCTTGTTCACAGATATTCCCTAGGGTTCCTCAGAGGATCCCAGTGTGTAAAAAGAAAAAAAGTACACCTCCCCCCCCACCCCGTGTTGACACACCCACTAGACAAACATCTATTCCTTATTCTTTTGTCTAGGTATCCTTAATCATTACCAAGAGCTCCTGTGAGTAGAACCATAGCTATATAATTCCATTGGATTGTTTCCATAAGGTTTTAGCTCAAGAGAGAAAACATGACTAGGGAAAAGGAATCCTTAATTATGTCCTAAAAATGTGATCAAAAGCATTTAAGAAAAGTGTTTCCAGGGAAGGGCTGAAGATGACACTCAGTATATAATAATTCATTTTCCCAAACCTCAGAACATGTGATCAAAGCTGATATACATTATCTCAGGTTTGGTACCAGGGTGATTCATCTTTTTCCCTACTTTCTTTTTATTTTTTTGAAGTTATTATTTGGATGAATAAATAGATGAGAATGTGCCAAACCAGGGCCAGCCAGGTGTCGATGTTTAGAGACCTGCTGCATGATCTGTACTCATTCGTTTTTTTTTTTTTCTCACAAAGAAGCTGTGGCCTTTGGCAGCTTGAGATATTATCATGTAATTCAGTCCTTTTTGTGTCAAGATGGGAATCCAACATGTTAAAACTTGCAAAGGAGGACAATGGAACCTCATCATTAGAGGTGGAGGAGGTTGCAATCAGATTAGTTATTAGGTAAATCAGCATGATACAAGTCTTCTTGACAACCTGTGCTCAACACTGGGATCATTCAGTTAATCTAGGCCAGGGATTTAAAAGATTGATGCACAGTAAGGCTTCAGCTCAAACCAGTTAATCCTCCTTCCTAACACCCCACCAAAGGAGGAAATAAAACTATATGCTTCGAATTCTTTCTCTCTCCTCCCATAAGGTGTGCTAATGTTGATTTGTTGGTAATTGTTGGCTGATCTCCCAGGAAGACTGAAAATTTGCTAAATTCCCTGCATATTTGGATGAAAAAGATGAAAAGTTCTGAATGTAGAATCTCAATAAAGAACAAACAAGCAATGTATTTTTCTGATGGTATTCCCTAACAATTTCTTTCTTTCTTTCTTTCTTTTTTTTTTTTTTAGGAGAGAGGGACAATGAGAGCAAGAGAGAATCAATTTCATTTAGTTTTTCGTATGACCCTTGTTGCTCCAGCACTTTGCTTTGTACATGGTGCTGGGGTTCAAACCCATGTCCCCACGCATGCCAGGCAAGGGCCATAACTGCCAAGCCACCACTCCCATTCTCTAACAATTCTAAACATTTTATAAAGTTCAACCCAAATGTCTCATCTGTTTATACAAAAGAAATCTTTCTTCCCTTCCTCTAAATTTATGGCCTAAAAAAATTAGGGAGCAAATGTGGGGCCAATCATTGGAAGGGGCAATGAGGTGCATTTCTGAGCCCCCAAGACTTTTCTAACATTGAGTTATCTGACAATGTTCCACAGAAGAGAACTTCCTCTGCTGATAATGCTGTGTGAAGGATGGACAAAGACATTTCTGAGGTTCCTTCAGAAATTGCTTTTCTTGAAGCATAGTAAAGATCAGAATTCAAAAATATGTTAGCTATCATGATTAGCAAGCCAATAACCCATCAGCTCTGTACCTCACCTTCTTTGGTAAGTAATGTTTCCTTAATCATTGCAAAGATCTGAGGAGAAGGTGGGGTAGAAATGGAGAAAAAACAAAACACTTCCTGAGCAGTGAAACATCTTAAACTACATAATCACTATTGCATATCTTTAGTAGAAAAATTGAAACTTGCAGTTTCCAAAAGGAAGAATCACATGCGATTAAAAAGGCACCTTGGTCACCAGGGTTGTGAGATCCCCATAAAAAGAAGGAAGGTGATCGAGAATCATCAGTTACTCCACAAAACCAATTTAGTACTTAAAAAGGGACTAAATGGAATTTTTAATCTGATGTTTTCCAAGCCTGTCACTTGTATAATAGCATGTTATTTCTAATGTCAAAGAATAAGACTTCTTTAAAACTTCACTTTGACTCTTATTTTTCATATAAATTATTATAGTCTTCATATAAATTATTATAGTCCTGAATTATTTTAGTCTTTAAACCCTATAATGATATAGATCACTTGATTCAATCAATTCTATTCTACCTTTGTTTGTTTGCTTTTTATTAGAAGTATATAGAGAGACAGTTGAGGGGGAAACATTATCAAAACATTAGCAATCAATGGATATAAACTTTGTTATCCATGGGAAATGCCAAAACATGGATAACCACCTTGGGTTTTACTTGTTGCAGTTTCCCCCAGAAGAACTCATGCGTGAAATGGGTAGCTCGTGGAGGAATGACATCGGCTTCTGGGATGGTTCCCCCATCTTCCCAATCTCCAGACTCCTATGAGTTCTTCATATACCCTCCCCGCTCCCCTACCTTTGTTTTTTAACATTGATTGCACACCTATTATATGCCAGCAATTGTGCTAAAAGCTTTCACATAATTTTATTTGAATAAATAATTCTAGGACTGTGAACAGAAAAGACTAAATCATTAGTTTATAGAAAGGCCTATAATCATTAGTTTATAGTTCGGAGAATTTGTAAAGCCAAATGATGCATGTAAGAATAATTATAATAATGATTAATATCTAGGAACAAATGCTTTCATGTAAATTCCTTTATTGTGTTCTTTTTTCCCTTTTTACTGTTTTCTTTCCTGTTTTATTATAGTAGTTTTATTGAGATGTAATTTATATACCAAGACCTTTACTCATAACACCTTACTTATGTAGTCAGAAAAGCTCTATGCCAAAGAACAGAAAAAGCCTTAACTATGAAACAGAATAGCAACTCTATAAGAGTCCATGTTTCATTAATGCTTAATAAGTATAATTTTAAGAACAGATCAAAAGAAAAAAAAAAGCATTTTGAGGCAAACTTAGAGAGAAAGGCAAAGTTTAAGGAGAGAATAAAGGCACTTGAAAAAGAAGATAAAAGAATAAAAGTTAATGACATAGAGTATGTATGTGTATCAAGGAGGTGGGGGTGAGAAGCCTGGAAACCAAGTTTGGTGAATATCAAGAGGGTCGATCAGGGCTTTTGAGAGAGGATGAGAAAGATTAAGAGACCAGCCAAGTTAATTTGGAAACAAGCCAGGTTCACATATAATAAGTAAAGAACTGTCTGAGAGGATAGGTAATTCAAGAAGGTGGCCAAGGAAGCCTTGCTGCACACAAAGCAAAGATAAAACAAAGTAGACTGATGTCTGAAGTTTAGCTCAAGGGGGAAAATAACTCGTATATATTCCTGTGCTCCAAAATGAAGACGAGCAGCTGAAAGTCTATTAATCAAAGATACGTGTTGTGCTTCTACGTTATGTTTTGATTCCAGTCTAAACAGAATGATTCATCAGGAAAACCATACTGAAAAAATTGTTACATCATTATTTCAATGTATGCTAAATAATCTGCTTTTAGAAAGAAATGTAATTATAGGCTCCAGTTAAAACACTTTTTAAAAATCACACACAAGAGTAGAAATATGGCATATGAATTTAAAATGACTTCTTAAATTTTAGATGTCCCAAGTATAAATGCAACTAAAATGAGTGTAATGATGATCAGATTATTTGGTATTCATTTTAAGTGTTACAAAACTTACAAATATCCAGTGGCTTTTTCACTTCAGAATTGATTTCACTTATTGTTCTCTCCCAAATGAAATTGCTTTTACTCAGAGTGGATTACTGTCACAGTGTAAATTAATTCATGCCACTGTACTATAATTAGAGCATAATTCATTAGCCACACAAATAGAAAACTTATTATTATTACTAAATATAATGGAAAATTTTAAGCTGCTTTGTTTCTTACCACTTTGTATTACCAAAACAGCATATTTTCACTTTTCAGCTTAGTCTTTTTATGTTGTTTATTGCAAATAACTAGTTAGATTTTTTAAATTTTTTTTAAGAGAGAAGAATAGTGAGAGAGAGAGGGACAGAGAAAATCAATTTTTATTGAACTTTTCACAGGGCTTTCATTGCTCTGACACTTAATTGTGTACATAGGTGCTGGGATTTGAACCCGTGTACTCGCGCATGCCAGGCAAGCGCTGTAACTGCCAAGCCACTGCTCCAGCCCAGACTTTTTGTTAAACCTGGTTAGATTAGGGTGTTTGTAGGTAATTTAGTTCTAGTTGAGATCACACGAATTACCAAAATTGTGATCATTTGTTAATATTTAAAAATAAGTATACCTTAGTACCATTTAAAATTTATGTACACTTATGTACACTGTATACACTCAATAAAAAGAGATATTTGAAATTTTGCTTATTTGGATATTTTGAAATATTTTAAATACATAGTAATATAAATAATAATATAAATCAACATTTCTTAATCTGTTTTGGATCACAGATGTCTCCAAAAATCTGACAAAAACTATGGCTTCCTCTTCCCAGGGGGAGAAAAATCCACATGTATATATGCACGTGACATTTTGCTTACAGTTTCACAGAGTTTATGGGCTCTCTGAAGTCAGCCTATGGACCTACAAAGGTCTATGAACTCTGGGTTAAGAACCTATGCAATAAACCCATCCTTTGTTTCAGCAAGATGAAAAACTATTAGAAAGTATGACTAAGCTTTCATTCTTTAGGGGCAAATCTCAGAGAGGAATGATTTTTTAAAAAATCTATTCTCTAAAAATCTTTGGCTCAGTTATCCCTCCTGCTTAGCCTTAAAATGAGGACCAATTTCCTTTGGGTCAAACCTCGAACTCTTAGTGTCTTGATTTTGTAAATGCTTGACAACTATAGACACTTTAATGAAATCCAAATGGGTGAAATTCAACACTTCATTCTGATGCTCTTTACAGATGTTCTTAATAAGGACACTGAAGAAGTCCTTAGAAGGCTAACTTCACACATCAGCCAGGAAAGAAGGAATTCATTGGAAAATGAAGATATGAGCAATTCTGGAGTGTTCCTGTACCAGTCAGTCAATGCTGAGTCCTTACAACATAAACCTATAATCAGCTTTGTTGGAAATTCTGTGGTACACAAGGGTAAAACCTGCTGATGGACTCCTAGGTAGAGATTGTATTAGAGCACATTACCTTCTGATGCTGAATATTAAAATTCTGTCCAGAATAATTTTTCTCCACAAGGATTTCATTTCCACAAGTGACCATTTCTTTTTTAATAGACTCAGGAAGAAGAAGCTATAATAATCATCTTCAACTATCATAATAAAACAATTAATTTAATAGACAGAAATGAGGATGATTACTTTTTTTTTTAAGAGAGAGGAGCAGTGAGAGAAATAGAGAATCAATTTTATTTAGTTTTCCATCTGGCCTTTGTTTCTCTGACACTTGTGGTGCTGGGTTCGAACCTGGGTCCTTGTGCATGCCAGGCAAGTGCTGTAACCACTGAGCCACCACTCCAGCCCCGAAGACAATTACTAGTATAGAAACTTTATGAATGCTAGAATTTTTTAAGAGGAACAGATGTCATAACACCGTCTAAGTCAACTAGGTCACCATAATCATTTTTCTCTTCTACTCTTTGTATTTGCCAACTGTGGGTAAAAGTTCACCTGAAATCTGTCTTGAAAGTTCTGGATAGAACAATTACAGTCTGGGAAATTATTTCCCTGAACATTCTCTGAGACCATCTGGAAAGAAGAATTTGCACACTTAAATGGACACATAAAGTTTATATTAAATATTTTTACCAATGAATTCACAACTTTGAAAGTGAAAAAATAATCTGACAAGATATTAGTGTCAAGGGCCCTTTACTTATAATTTTCAAAACAATGGTGTTGGCTTTACAGGAATGTGTGGAAGTGAGGCATGTTAATCTGAAAGGGAAGATCAGAAAGAAAGGTACTCAAGATTTTGCCTTAGATTAGTAAGAGTCCTGAATTCTGGTCCAGAACCTGTCACTCTTATTACCTCCAGACCTTAGGCAATTTACTCCACCCTGTTGCTACTCCCCCATTCATTTCTTTCTTCACTCGTGAAATGAAGATAATGCTGACCTGCCTAATAAGAAGATTGTGTAAATTCTATGTTATGTTCACAGCATTTAAATAATTTTAAGGCTACCTGGGTAAATTTTTGGCATTTGATACATTTATACCTTGTGCCTATAATGTAAATAGAGATGGAAACAAAACAAGTGAGACACTATCAGTGTTTGCTTCTTACACCATCAGTAATTAGAATAACTGTAAGTTAGTGACCAGGGAGAAATAGAAGGTTCTAAAATTAGTATGCTTCTTGGGAAAGTCACAATTTTTCTGCTCCTCGGTTTTCTCGGTCTCCATTGAATTGAAATCCTGTCTGGCTCTTAGTGGTACTCTCTTTACTTTTTCATTTTTTCTCTTTCCTGTAGAATGTAAGTTCCCAAAGTGTGGAGATCTTCTCTCTTGTGCACCAACGCATCCCTAGCACAGTGCTTGTGAAGCTACTTGTTAAATGTCCAATTCTAGACATTTCTTAAAAGTCTCTTTCAGCTCTACTATCTGATTATTTTTGAATAAAAAATGCTTATGGGCTGGGGTGTAGCTTAGTAGTAGAGTGCTTGTTTAGCATGTACGAAGATCTAGGTCCAATCCCCAGCACTGGAAAAAAAAAAAAAGAAAAAACCAGAAACATTTATTATGAAAAATTTCAAACACATAGTAAAGTACAGACATTAATATAATAAATACCCATACATTCATTGTACAGTTTTGTCATTATAATTTCTATATTTGTTTCAGATATCTTTTTAAGAAGTAAATCATAAATACAATTGAAAAGCCCCACACTGTGTGCTAGTTGTTAATTTCTTTCCTCTTTCTTCTCAAGGGTAATCACTATCCAGAATTGGTATTTATTATTTCAAAGAATATTTTATACTTTTGCAGTGTTTATCTAAATGATATATCATGTTTCAAACTACATCAATGATATAGACTTGTCATTCCACAATTTGTTTTTTCCATACATTAGGTGTTTAATACATGTAGTGTTTACCTGTTCATTTAACTACTATAGGACATTGCATTGTGTGAATATTCATGATTTATTTATCCACTACCCTGTTAGTGGTAATTTATGTTCTTTTGAGTTTTGCTGTATTAAAAACAGCATTTCAGGTAACATTCTATGTCTCTTCATATGTGCTTGAATTTCTCTAGTGGACTCTTTGGCTTGAAAGGATATATATATGTCTTCAACTTCCCAATGTCTAATTCACTTGCCTACTTTCTTACTGAGATGGTTGGTCAAATTATTTCTTCTTTTGGTATGGGCAGGAAATGAAGTGTTAATCAAGTTAACAAGTATGCATTCTTTCTTTTCTTACCTCTTCTCTCTCTCTCTCTCTCTCTCTCTCTCTAATTAGAATGAGCCAAAGACCTTTTGGACATCAATAAGGTTAACATAAAATAAGGAAATTTCAGACGGACCTAGATAAGAACCACACAAAAGCATGGCCATGTCTTATCATCAAATTACAATATTTACAACATAGCAATGTCAATATGTGATGTTGCAAAAACATTCAGCCACATAGTAAATATGGCAGAGGCCTTTTAATAAGTCCCTTTGAGAACTATGACTCTTGATGGGTCAGTTCATGAATGAAATAATTTTTAGAACTGAGGAGCACTGACATTTTAGACTAAGATAATGGGAAATGTCAAATTCTGACCATAATACCAATTGAACTACTGTTTTAATTCAGTCCTTAAGTAGGCAACACATGTGTTAGTTTTACATCTGATCCAAATGCTAGATCTGTGCAATTGGTTTAGCCCTATATTTCAGATGATCTGTTTGGAAGGTAGGTTATGGAAAGTTTCTCAGTCTCCGTAATTAAACAGCTACTGGTTCCTCATTTAATAAAAATTAAAATATAATAAATAATATGAGAATATTTGTATGATCTACTTAATGTAGTTTCTTTTTCCTAGATTAATTTTCTTATTTGGACAAAAGATCTAGGGCATGCATGACCAGTCCAGTTTCACTGGGAATTTTATCTTGTAAAAAGACAGGAGCTATTACATTCTATCTTGTCAATGATCCATGGATAATGGGTCACCAGGGGATTTAAGAACTGTTATCTTTCAGCTCTTGCCAGGGAGGTATATCAATGTGTACTGATGTGAACCATAATACGACACACCTTGAAGAATCCTCAAAACCCTTCAGGCACTCTCTCAGCTGCCTTCTTGAAGATAAGGATGAAAAGTTGTCAGTCAAGGATTGTGTTTTGTAAATAATTTCAACAACCAATGATTTTACCATTTCTCTATGTTAAATTCTGAGAATTAATCATGAGGCTTTTGCCCCCCCCCCATAACATTAGATGCAGTTCTATTTATATTGATAGGGAAAATATATATATTGTGTTTACTGTTAAGGACAGAGAGAGAAGGAAGTTGCCAAACAGAATGATTTTCTTTCTCTCTCTCTCTCTCTCTCCCCCCTTCTCTCTGTGTGTGTTAGATGTAAATACATACTTACCTTTGTATATCCATCGAAAAATATGTGAGAAGATACACCAAAAACATTCAGAGTGGCTACCTTTGGACTGGAGTTAAGAACTAAGAGGATTAATGGAGGGGGAAGATAAGAGACTTTATACATTTCTATACCGTTTGAACTTTTTTATTTTTATTTTTTTGCAATAAACATGATTGTTTCCATCACTTGAAAAATATATACATTTAATTTTCAGTGTAATATATTACTTTCAATCAATGGCCTTCTGTAGAATCTCTAAAATTTCAACAGTTTTAGGAAAACAAATGATATAATATTTTCAAGTAGAGATCGTATTTGTTTTTATTGAACAAACATTTTTTATGGGACAGAAGCTATGTGATTGCTTGTCATTTTCTGGATTTTGTGAAGTCAAAAATACTTTTCTAATAATGTATATATGCGGGTTGGGGTAGCTCAATGGTAGAGTACTTGCCTAGCATGCAAAGAGCCTTGGGTTCCATCTCCAGCACTAAAAACAATAGAAGCAGTAAGAGAATGCACTTGTGTATTCCTTAATGATAATCATAAATCGTACAAGCTAGAGGGGACATTATAAACTGCAGTGTAAATCCTTACTTTATGGATGAGAAACTGAGTCTCAGAGAAATTAAACATTTTATCCATAAACAGTTTCGGAGCTTAAATTAAATCCATCTTCTGATTAATGTCCCTGGCTCTATCATAAAATGGCCTCTTGCTCTGAAATTTTAGTGTGACGTTAATATTTTTAAAAAATCTAAAAATCAGTTTAGGTTAGCTCTGATCTTATAACCAGCATACACTCACACCTTAATGCATAAAGCATTATCGCAGCAAATTAATGCTCTTCATGTGGGAGCTGATTAAGAAACTGTTTGATAACGATATTTCTATTAACAAATTGAAAATAATTTTTTTTACCCTGTGGTTTTTCTCATTTTAATCAACTATTACTTTATGTGCCCTCTTCTGCCTCTAAGTTTGTGAATGAACTAAGAGAATGAAGAACTAAGAAATAAAATAGAAAAGCCAAAAATGTCCATTGATATGACAGGGAAAAATTGAAATCTGGAATAGCAACAACAGAAGAACAGATAGATGGGAGAGACCATGGAAGAGCAGTAAGAATCAAAGCAGAGTAAAAGCTGACAACTTCAAGGACAGTGAGTAAATAAGTAAAGTGGGTTGAGATTTGTTTTATTTTTATTAGGGTAAGCAGGTAGTAAATGGCTGAGGGATAAGATAAAGGGAATGATGGTGTCAAAGGCTAACTCAGAAGTCCTCCGTCTCTCATAAGAACTACCTGAAGTGTTTGTTTAAAATAGAGTCCTCAGTCTTTATCACCAGAAATTCCAATTCACCCACTGGATTAGGTAAGGAGGCCCAGAAATGAGAAGCTTGGGTACTTCTGATGCTGACACCTTGGAAACTGAGAGACTAGAATTACTAAAGCTCTTAAGAGAGAGAAAACACAGAACCACTGTAAATAAATCTAGAGAAGAAGAAAAAAGGGAACTGGAGTTCCAAATGGAAATCAAGAAAGAAAGAAAGGGAAACCAGAAAGTAAAGATCTAACTAAATTAAAAGAATGGTTTAGAAGCAGTCTAAGGATTTATGTGGATGTGTGAAAAAAGACAAAGACTACTCAGAGGTAATAAATCAAGAGAAAAAGTAAACATTGACCAAATTAAGGCTGTATTTTCATTTTTAAAATAATAAGTATTGCATTTTTTTCCCTTTAAAAAAGAATGCAAGTGCTCATTGTGGAAGAGTTGAAAAATAAGAAAAAGAGAAGGGAAATGCACCCTTAGTTTGTTACTTGCAAATGGCTGCTATTAACACTTTGGCATATTTTCTGCCAGCCTTTGTTTCTGCTTAGTTTTGGGAAGGTTTTGTTTGTTTTATATAGTTAACTCTGTATAAGTCATTAAATATTCTGCACCCAACATCAGCATCTCCTAACATAAGGTTATCAATGGAAGCTATTTTTTAACATCTGCCAGTTCTCCTACCTTTACTGCTAGTATAAGTCAGGCTTTTTTTTTAACCTAGTCATGGCCTCAGGGAAGGCTGACTCCATTTTTAGTCTTAGCCAGTCATGGTATAACTCATTCCCCTGTCTGTGATTGACTGAGAAAGGGCAAATGGCTTAGTTTTTGGCCAATAAGATAAAAGGGCAAGTGTACAGGTTGGATTTGTCGAGAATATTCTTAGATCTTATAAAACAATACAAAGAATAGAGAATCCTTTTTTTTTTCTCCCTCAAGGAATGTGTGTGAGATTGAAGCAGTGGAGCTGCTGCAGCCATCTTGTGGCCATGAAGGAGGCTGGCCTGCACACTGAAGATGGAAAAGCAGGAAAATGGGAAGCTCTGGGCCCTAGATGGTCTTGTTATTCCAAAAAATTACTAATCCCTAGACCCTACCTACCTTGGGGTTTCTTGTCACATGAGAAGATAAACCCTGCTTGTTGAGGTCTATTTTTGGTGAGTTTTCTGTTTCTTACAGTAGAAACCATCTTAACAAATATATCACTGTAATTTACTTAACAATTTTCCTCTTGGGTACTACTTAGATTATTTAGTTTTTCACTATCAGTTTTTATCTTGGATAGTTTCAAGAAAAGAAATCACATAGCTTAGCAGTAAGGTAATTTGTATAGGGTGAAAAACAATATGCAATAAAAAGAAAGAAAGGAACAGGAATGAACTTGAAATATCTCAGGCCATCGAAACTGAATCATTCACAACCTCCACTCCCTTTTCTGCTCATTGCTGTTAGCAGAGGTAGTTATCAGTGGCAAGTTACATTTTAGGAGGAAAAAAATGGAAAATACAGAGCCCAATATAGCACATTGATAAGCATGAACATGGATAATTCTCCAAAAACACAAAAGCCATTTTGTTTGCAAAGACCTGAGAGGTCTCACCAATTTTTTTCTCTTTCCTTATAATAATAACATTAAAGTTACTTTGGCAATAAGAAAACCAATCCATTATGCTAATGCTTTTCTTATACTAAAATTTGCTGTACATTCTACACAGTGTTTAATCTAAATTATCTAGTTGGCCATACCAATAAACTTTAATAACCAATGTTTCACAAAGGCCTTTCTGGGATAGGCTGCTCCTCCAGAATCAAAGCTGGGGAAGGGGTATCTGATTGAACATATTTAAGTGAAGACATCCAAATGTCTGTACTAACGTCTGAAAAGTGAATGGAAGAAATTCCCAGCAATTGCCTCTGATCTCATCACTAGTTGTAGTTGGGATATTTATAATTCAAGACTTTAGCTTTACCGAGTTTTTAAACATTTAGCTGCCTTAGAGTCAAATTTTAGAAAGGCCTCTTCCTATAAAAGAGGATATATTGTGCAAAATACCAATTCTAATTGCTACAACTATAAAGCACTAGTACTACAATGACCTACATTTGAAGATCAGCAGCAACATATTCAAGAGCACCTAAAACATTCAAAATTTTACATTAACAATGTATTATAATGTAATTTATTTTTAGCTCACATATAGATGATGAGATTATAGATGAAGCTCAAGAACAATGCTTAATTGTTTCTTATGAAGTTCTTCAGCATTATGATTATGAATAGTGATGTTTCTTCTTTCTGGTTTCTTTTTTTTTTTTTTTAAAGAAAGAGGGGACAGAGAGAGAGAGAGAGAGAGAAGCAATCTTTATTTAGTTTTTCATGTGACTTTCATTCCTCAGACACTTCGTTGTGTACGTGGTGCTGGGGTTTGAACTCGCATCCTCGCACTTGCCAGGCAAGCGCTGTAAATGCTGAGCCACCGCTCCAGCCCCTCTTTCTGGTTTCTTGCCAGGAGTATTGATTCATAAGTTGATTACGGTAGAGGACATAAGGAAAATACAAGCTAATCTAAAACTCAAATAATGACTCTTCTCTGAACCAAAAAAGCCTAGCAGAGCAATTTCTTAAGATACAAGATACCATTTTTTCTTATTATGTCTCATGAATTTGTCTCACATAAGATTAATTTCTCATATACTTGATCATCCTAAAGAAGAAACTAAAACCCAGAATTCTGAGAGGAACCTACTGCTCAAAAGTTTGCCTGAGATTATGAACAATGTGTGGAGTCTACTCTGACAGAAGCTAGATCTTTTCGGAGCCTAGATGGATGCCAGATTTAAGTGTCAAGGTTGAAGAGAGCTGTTAAATTAGGCCCTATAGTAATTATTCAATTGTCCAAGAAGTCAGGATTCCAAAAATGCATCACTAGATATGGCAAGGCAGAAAAGGATGAGGAAAATCAGTGGAATCTGGCACATGGCTTGGCACATGAAAAATCCAAACTAATCATGTATGAAATTAATGAATAAAGAAATAAATTCTAAATAAATTAACCATAACTTCTGAAACAGTATTGTGTGGGAAGAAGAACTGCTTTATTCACTTTCTCCTCGGCCCTTCCTCTTTCAATTTTGATTCTCTCTTTTTTTTTTTTTTTTCCAACTAGAACAAATGGAGAGGGACAGTATTCTGGTCATTCCTATCTATACATCCCTGTGGCCCGGATCTCAGGGATATGCCTGCAACTTGATAGTGAGCAAGGGTCATTCTTTGATAATTTGACTGAACCCTGTGCTATGGAACTGTGTGACACTTGTAGTCAGCGGGGGTGCGTGGAGCTACAAGACTGCATGGAAAAAGCCTGCAAGATTAGTGGGGCTCTAGGGACAGTCAATGGGTAACCCTGCCCTAAAGCATTCAAATTTGTATCATGATAGGCAGGATCTTGAGAGCAGAAGTAGGGGAGATCGCTGAGTTAATTCTGTACAAACAAAAGAAAACAAACCACACATGCCCTCTATACTTCATCTCTGCCCCTTCTCCTTAGTGGAGGCTTTGGCCTCTTCTCTACTGGGGAATGCATTTGTGTGTGAATTAGACATCCAGACAGGTGAGGAGAGACACTTTGCTGGAGAGAACTCTAGTGAGATGGAGAAGTAACTTGCAGCCAGCTCTGGAGAATAGGGTAAGCAATCAGTCTGGGACAGTTTTTGAAACCTGCTAAGTTGTATTGAACAAAGCCCTGATGAGAAATTTTGAATCTAGTCCTCAAAAATCCTCACCTACCCTCCTAGAGGATTCTAAGGTACAAACATAGGAAATGTTGCCTGGTATTGACCCTGAAACATGCCATCTCTGCACAAATATACACATTTTTAAAAAAATCCAAGAATGCCTAATTCACCCCATCGTGCAGTATTAAACAGTTGTGAGAGTCTACTGGGCCACTGAGGGTACCACTGTACCCTCTTTAAATTCAGTCCTTTTCCCTCTCCTGTTCTCTGCACACTACTACTGTTTATCTCCACCTCAAGTCTTCCACCCAAACCCTATGCTATACTTCAGGGCGGTCATGACACTAGTGTCACATTCCCTAGGAACCATTTTGGAAAGATTGAAATGCCTCAGAAAGTGATAGAATATTTGCCACAAGCTACAGGAAGTAACCTGCACTTCTGAGATTTTCCCAGGGACAAAAAGCCAACCAGTGATGGAAACCTCATTAGTGACCTAACTCACTTTGCTTTGTGGAGAAATCCTAACCCTCCAGCAGAAATGATCTCCGCCCTTGGAACGAAATATTATGTGCAAACACAGCTAAATAGTTTCTTCTTTCTCCTCCTCTTCCCTGTTCTCTTGAGGCTGTTTCTTCCTGTACTTTTCTGTCTGAGGATTTCAGACTTCTCCCATGGCAGGATAAAGTCTCTGTTTATAGTGATAAATCATAGTGTTCAAAGTCTAATGGTAAGAGAGGTTGCCCATCATAAATTTTGACAACAGGTCAAGGACTTCCAGAAAACAAAAGTGGTAAGAATCTCCCTCCTCTCCTCTTGCTTTTTTGCTTTTCCTCAACCTCGGCTTTCAAGTAGGGCACCTGCTGGAGGAGTATGCTTATTAATATTGATATATTGCTCAAATCTGAGTGATACACAAGGAATTGGAATAAACAAAAGGCAATGAAACCTCCAGGATATCCATTTTAATATCTTTGAAAAACAGAGAGCACAATTGTCCAATTTTAAAATGCCACCGTACAAAAAAAAAGGAAGGGCTAAAATTTCAGTAAAAATTGTGACAAGTCATACTTTAAAAGCTACGAATAAAGAACACCTTTCCATATTGATTTTTTTCCGTTTTTTGAGACTTCCAGAATGTAGAGGAAAAACAAGTTGAATAGCAGGACACTTTTACAGGAGTGTTGAAACAAACAAGAAAATTTTTATTTTGAAAGTACAGTCTTTAAAGATAAATTTGGCCTCCATTTTCCATATCTAGGTGCATCCAACAACATACAAAAACAAACAAAACAACAAAACGAAGACCCACGACATTATGTACAGAGCTCTAAAATGAGCTGTGAGTATCTACAGGAAACTAGCGTATGCTGTTTGTGAAAGGGTGTAGTGTGTGGCTTTCTATAGTTCTCAGTCCTCCCGAAGCACAGTTAACTCCCTGGAGCTGCAGGTGCGGCTGCGGCATGGGAAGAGCTGGGGTCAGTGAAGGGTTGGGGGTGGGACCCTCGGGTGGGAGGCGTGGAGAGGTGTCTGGGGAGGGGAGCAGCGGCGGCGGCACGGGACAGATCCTGGGCTTCTCTAGAAGTCCTGCCGCGGGGTGTGAGTCAGGCTGTGCCGCCGCAGATCACAGTTTCGCCTGAACACTTTGCCGCACTGCTCGCAGCTGTAGGGCTTGATGTCTGTATGGGTGAGAAGGTGAGTTTTCAGATTACTTCTCTGATTAAAGGTTCTTCCACATGTGGGACATTTGTGTGGAGATTCCTGTTCAGATGTGAAGCAAGCAAAGCATTAATCCTTCACACCACCACTGCACCCTTCTCAATAGTTTCTGTCTTATGGGTATCACAAGCCTTAACATAACAAGCGCACGACAACAAAAGAAGGGACTTGCAGGAACAAATCTGGGCTCCTAATCCTCTGATCACGAAAACACACGTGCGGGCACACACGGAGGCAGATTACACTGATAACTGCGGAGGCAGACCCAGGCCACCACCAGCCGCCACCACCGCGGTGGGCTCTGCGATTTCCAGCTCTTCACATTTCACCACCATGTCACAGGCAGGAAAGGGGGAAGGAAAAACCCTAATCCTCTCTTAAGGAACGACATTCTCCCGGGTAATAAGGCTCCTCTTTGCTGGAAAATTAAACTATTCCTCAACGCTCTGAAAGCTACAAATTATGAGGCCCCTGGGAAAGAGAACGTATGGGATTTCACCATGCCTCCATTATCAAAATTACCTTTATTTCCTCCCAAACACGAAAGCTTTAAACACAGGGCATATCGGATGAAAAAATTATAATTCTAAAATTAAGATTTACTATAAACAGAGTGGCCTGTTCATTAAGAAAAATAGAAAAATGCTTTATATTAAATAAGATTAATTTTATGCATTTTAAAATCAAGAGTGCTGCTTTCCTCACCTAAGGAACTAATCTAAAGAGAGCTGTTTAAGAGACCAACCCTGCCATTGAACACCTTTTGTAAAGTAATAATGGTAAACTGAACCAGTCAATGTTTTTAAGCAAGAAAACAAACTTACCTGCATATGTAAAGTTTTGTGAACTGCTAGAGTTCTAGACTGACAAAATCCTTTCCCACACTCCTGACATTTGAAGGGTTTTTCTTTGGAATGGATATACCTGAAAATCAATATAAAGTTTCATTGAAATGGATTACCCTCATAGTGAGGAGTTTGAAAATTACTCAAAGGAAGTTGTGGAAGGACCAAAGAAACAGAATTTCTGTTATTTATGTTTTTAGAATTTTTTTCTGTGTAATTCTGTTTATGGTTAACCTCAACTAACAGACTCTTCAAAACATTCACCCACCGGACTTTATCAACACTTGATCGCCCTCTCTGGCTTATTCTGGAGCTTAAAATGCAGAAGAATGAACCCTTCTTGGCCTCCACGGTTTTCTGTGGGATTTAAATTGGCCAAATCAGGATATAAGGCAAGGTTGAGTTTGAGCTAACTGATTTTAGTCAATCCTTCCACAGCCTTGGAAGATGAGGACAGAAGTCCCACCTAGGCAAACAGGTACCTCCACCCACACTCCTGGGAATGTTTTTAACTGGTGAAAACACTTATGTTACAGGTTAAAGTATTTCTTCAATTGTCATTGGTTAATGCCGAGTTTAAGCAGGAGATTGGGAGCTGTTTCTAACTTCAATGACCTCATGACCTCAGCAAATGCAACTTAGAAGGGACCCATTCAAGGAGCTGGGGCACTTCTAGGAAGGGTTGAGGAAAAGGGCTGGGGGAACCTAGTAGAGATGGCCAGAACACATTTCCCCAAGCAACCAGAATTGTGGGAGGACTCTGAGGCCCCCACTCCCCACAACCGACTGATTCTGCGGGGAGGTGCTAGGGTGACCCTTTGTAAGGCCAAGCCCAAGGCAAATCCACAAGATTGTTCCTGGCCAAACCGGAATGCGGAAGGAACTGGCTGGGGGAAACGTAAAAGTTGGGGATTAGCTGAAGTCTGTCAGGGAGAGGATCTTTAGGAGTATAGTATAGATCTGGGCTGATTTTAGGGACATTTGGAATGTCTATCAGGACTCCATCCTAGACAAATTCGCCTTCCCTCTCCTGGCCAACCTCCTTCCCCACCTCACCTATGATCTCGAAGGTGATCTTGCCTCCGGAAGGCCTTGTGGCAGATGTCACACGTGTATGGCCTCTCATCCGTGTGGGTCCTCTCGTGGATGAGCAAATTGTAGGATTTAGTAAAGTGTCTGCCACAAAACTTGCAGATAAACTCTTTTTTCGTTTTGGAAGGCAACCTCCCTCGAGAGGGTTTTCTGTCTGGAGTCAATTTACTGAGGCCCGAGATAGGACTACCCAGTCCCGGGCTCAGCTTGGTCAGGTCTCCTATCTTAGGGGGATCCTCTTGAGTGGCGGCTACAGCCAAGTTGGCAAAGTCAAAACGGGGCCGGTCCTTGTGCAGAGCTGGGAGGACGTGGGCAATGGCCCCCTGCTTGGGGTGGAATAGGTGAGTGGTAAATGGCAGAGCCGGGAAGGGGAAGCGGGCATCCACCAGGCCCTGTGCCGCCGCCATCTCCGTGATGGTGGAGCGGGTGATCTCGTGCACGTTGGGGTACCCCAGCGTCCAGTGGTTCATGTGCATCGTCTGCACAGCGCTGAGACCATACAGGCCCTGCAGGTGGTCCACTGCGGCCGGGAAGGTGTTCACGGCCTGCAGGAAGGAGTAGTTGGTGAGTTGCAACGATGGGTGGAGCGGGATGGGCGCTGGAAGGGCCTTGCTCCCCATTTTCCTGGATGCTGGGGGGCGGAGGGAGCCGCCCCTTTCTTCCAGGACTCAGGTGGGTGGGCGTAGAGCTCCGGCGAAAACCAAGGGAGACAACAGCAGTCAGAGAAAGCCCTAAAAATGGCAGGAGAGGAAAGGAAGAGATCGTGACTATCATCTAAGCCAGTTCCCTCTACCCTTTGGCGTCCGTGCGGATTACCACCTCTTTCAAGTTCCTTCTCCATCTACTCCAAACGCCCGAAAGTAGCCTTGAGCTACTCGCCTATCCAGCGAGTCCACACCGGTGCCGGACCCAGAGATAGGAAGTGAGCGGGCGCCCCTAGGAAGATCGGATTTCTGGCACGCACGGAGCGGGACTCGGGTCCCGGGAGAAAGGAAGGTAAGTCCACAGCCTAGCCCACTCACCCTGGCCCTGTCAGGCGAGGCTCGGTAAACCGAGTCCACGGAGACGCCAAAGCCTGCGGGCCGGGACACAGTCACTGTCACTGCGGCGCCTCCGAGCTCCCTGGGGAACGACCGGTTGTAGGTCCCCGGGCTCCAGGGCCAGTTCAGGCCAGGGGAAGCTACTTCTCGCGCAGAGCCCTGCGCCCACCGGCTTTCCGGCTTAGCGGGACCACGCGGGGCGTGCAAGAGGGCAAAGGGGGCGCGCTTCGTCCTCCTGAGCCAGAGGGCCTTGGTAGGGCTGGGCTTCGCCCCGCGCTGACCTCCGAGGTTTTCTTTTTCCTTCCTCTGCCTCAGTCCCATTTATCAGTAGTGACGGGCCGCAGGAAAGAAAAGTGACACCTCAGGGGCTGGTTCGGCCTGGAATCACCCCCTCCTTCTTCCCAGGGGCTGTTTCCCTTCCCACCCCCCACCAAGATCCCTTCCAGATGGTGCAGACTCTGGCGGGTGGGGTGGAGGCGGAGAACGCCCCTGAGGCCGGAACCCTTTTACCCAGACTGAGCGCCAAGCTCTCAGGAGGCCAGAGCGGCTTCCTGGTCTGGCACGAGGCGCAGCCCCTACACCCCGGAAGCCTTCGGAGAGCTGGAGAAAGGAGATGGCTCCCTAGGGACACTCCGGGAAGGAGCTGGAGGGGAACCGCTGCTGGCTGGGTGTGGGGCGGCCCTGCCGGCCCGTAGGTGTGTACGGCGGCGCTCCCGCCACCAGTTAGGCCAGACTGGGGTCTACGCCCGGCCTAAGCAGGGAGGTCCCTGCTCTGCGTCCCAGTGATCTGATTTCAATCAGACTCAGGCTTCCTGGAGCGCCTCACCTGTGTTCGTGGTGGGCCCACCGTCTTCCAGTGCCAGCCCCCTTTAAAAAGCGGGTTCTGCCAGCCCCGTGGACGTGGGCCTTCCTCTGGAGGGTGGCCTCCCAGGTGCGGGACTTAGAGCTAAGGACTTTCCTGAGAAGGGTAGGCCTAGCAATCTGTACCACCAACTGCAACTTGTGGCTTTTGAACCCGGCAGGAAGGCGAGAGCCTCTCCAGCCTTTCCTTCCCATTCCTTCCCATTCACCCCTTTCTGCGCCTGAATTTTCTTCTGCTGTGTGTGGAGCCTGTGATTCTATCTGAAGGCAGATTTGGGGAGCTATGCTAAGGACACAGTGCTCTGGCAAGGCTGAATCTGGCTGCCTTCGTGGGGCCCACACCTTCCTCCTCTGTTTGGAACAGCTCAGAGACAGATTTATTAATGGATCGCTTCTGCCTGGTGGTATGTGGTCTGGGAGTTCAGGCTAGGAGTTAATGAGAGGTGTATAACAGTCAGAGGGTCTCAGTCAAACCATTCAACCGAAACTGTAAGCCCCCAATAGTAATTAACTTTCCCACCACAAATCACTATACACTTTATTCAGCAGCAACCCTTAAGCCTACTTCTAGGAAGTTAGGAAAAAGGAACTCTACTAGCATCCCTGGTAATCTGATTATTTCCCTTTCCATTAAAAATAAATTTCACCTTTATTTCCTTCTCCTTGGGTAATTAGGATTTTCCCAGATATTCAAAATATACCCACCCCAGTGTTGAATGGCAGTGTCTCCCCCATAGAGAGAAAACCAAAATTATTTGGGTGTATTCCCAGACTAGATTTCTTAGAAATAAATACAGGAGACAAAGCACAACTCCCACTATTGGGAGTGAGAGGAGAAGGGAGATGTTCACTGAAGGACTGTTCTGATCTGTGATTTTTAAATTCCAAGTGCACAAAATAAACTTTGCCATAAAGGTTACAATGTTAATTCTGCTGGCAGAAAGACAGTGCCATTTTCCTTCCCTTTTCTCAGAATAGTTTATAATACAGAAATCAATGGTGGTAAAATTCAGCTTTGTGCTGGCACAAAAGTGCTACTTCATAGTATATGTTGGTTTTAATTTGGAGGGCAAATAGTTTCCTCACAGAGGAATGGTAAACCATTGGTGCCTTCTGTGAATCTCCTTTACAATCAACAACCCTAAGAATCCACCAAACAATGTTGCCATAAATGATTAGTGAGTTTATATTTGCACACTACTGTTGAGGTGCTGGAAATGTATGTCAAATGATATTTTAAGCCAATACAGATATCTAAAATACTTTCGTTTTGTCTAGAGCTGAGCCATGTAGATCCCACAGAAACACGGATCATCCTTGTCTGCTGTCATTTATCAACCATACCCTTTTGGACAATTGGTTACTTTTAATTTTGCAAGGATAGAAAGTTAAACTATGAAAAGGCATAAATAGTTCAGTGGAGTTGAGGCTACTTTTCCAGTTTTCTGCATGGAATACCCAAGCACATATAGAAGTTTTATAAAATTTAGTTTTCTAGCTGTAGGGAGATGTATACCTACTAATTTCAGTTCAGAGAAGCCTTCAAAGTATTGGAGAAGAAATGGCAGTGGTAATTTGATAAGGAGTCTCATTTTTTTGGTAATGGTGGTACTACACTGATTTATCTAAAAATAAAATCGAGTCCTCTGCTGAAACTTGTGTTGTTGTCCGAGAGAAATGACACACGGAATGGATAGGCTAACTGAATTTCAGCACAAACCACAACAGAATTATATACAAACCATGGAACTATAGTCTAAGGCGATATAAGATCGTTTAAAAAAATGCAAGCACCAGACTGGATCAGGTGAACAGAGAAACACCGCCGCGAAGTTCCTGCCCCTTCGCAGCGCCTCTGCCTTCCCAAGGAGTTAATTAAATTAAGATGCCTTCCGCTTAATCTGGGTTTTGTTTCTCTCTGCTCCTTCGCTCCCCCTGCGTAATTTTCTTGTTCTGCTCGGGACTGCAGTTTGTTTAGTAGAGAAAGTAGCTGTGTGCGCCGTTGTTTCACTTCGGAAAACTCCAGCCTTCTTTTGTTCTCTGCTAACAGGTTGGGATACAGATCGGTCGCTCGCTCCACAAACACCTTTTTCTCCCTCCTCCTCCTTACAAACCGCAACTCCTTTCTAAATTGCTTCTCGAAAATCCAAGCACTTACAGCCCCCGGGAGTTTGCTTTTTGCCCTCTTGGCCACGACAGGAGGCGCGTGTTGGGAGAAATGAAAAGGCCAGCACAGGGGTGGAGAATTTCTTGGGACTGAAGTATTCCCCTATTGAAACGTGCCTTCAGCGTCAAGGGCTGGGCAGGCACCGGGTGTTACAGCCCGTACACGCCGCGCATTAGCAGCCGCTCCAGGACAGATCTACCCGGGATTTCTAGGACAGGGGCACAAACATCATGGTGTGGTGGCGTTTGATCTCAAGCCACATCAACAATTTTTTATAAGAAGTCTTCATAAATTCCTAGGGTAAATGTCCCAAACAAAACTAAAAACAGTACAGTGTGTTTGTGTGCAGTTGGGTGTTAGCTGGGAGTCTCATACAGGGGGATCCAAGGATGTGAGAAACACAATGCCCCGGGATTGCATTCATACCAGTTCCTTTCACACATCTGATCTCATGGCACGCTAGACCAAGAATGTGAGCGCCCCCTGCTCCCCGAAACTTTTCCTTCTTTGGAGAGGTTACAGCCCCTTACCATAAGCCGACACTCACCTCCAGCGGAAGGGTTTGCCTGGGCAGCGCCGCTCAGACCAAGTCCAGGCAGCCAGGCGCACTGCTTGGAAAGGTCATTGGGTCCACGCTGGGCAAACTTCTTCGGAGCACCGTCCCTGGAGCAGCGAACATGATCTGGAGGACCGTGAGGAACGAAAGCGAGAGCGGATCCACGTTTCAGTCTGTGGACGCAGAACGTGTAAAGACCAGGAGTACTTGGGGCTGGCGCTCAGCGTTCACCCAGAACCCCGCGCCTCCGCGAGCCTTTCGCCACCGACTCCGGGTGAAGTCGGAGCCCGCAGCCTCGCAGGGCCATCACAGTCCAACAGCGAGCGCGCGGAGCTCCGTCCCGGCCCGCGTCCCTCCCCAGGCTGCCGGGGGCCGAGAGTCTCCGGCTTTAGTAGCGGCCCCGCCTCCCCTTCAGGCGTGCGTCCTGCTGCCTAGCCGGGCCCACTGCACCCTGGCTCCGCCTCCGCGCCCGGCGCCCGCTAATGGTCCACTTTGTTTACTTGTGTTTGGATAGCAACTGAATCTTAAAGGCACAGGTTTGCTTGAGCTTTCCCTGTTTTAGAGACTGAGCCCAAGGTGACTCAATTCAAACTTCACAAAGACAACGCCCACCCCCTTCCTTCTGGGTGCCGCTTTTCCTTCTTATAGTGTTAGAAACTGCACAACTGGTTCTCTGCTTTTCATAGACTGCGCACAGAAGACTTAAGGACATTTTGTAGTTTTGGTGCGCTCGCTGGCTAATTTTCACATCTTAACACGTTTAACACAGTCATCCTCCACAAAGGATAAAGTCAATCAGCTCTACATTATACTCACCAATATGTGTCTCCCCCCAATTTTAAATGGTTTCGTACATACTTTTGGTTGACTATGACTGTACGTGTGCTTTCGCCTGCTGTTTTCAAACGAAGTTTGTTTGTAGAGGTGACAACTGAATAATTTCATAATTACGACAAAGTTAGGCAGAATGTTCCAGGAGAAATTTCTTCCAATATCTGAACTTTAATCAGCTAATGTACATTTCATACGTAGTTAACTAACTTGGTTAAAAGGGTGGGCATCTGCAACCCATTGGCAAACAATAAAAGAATTCATCTGGAATGGGTGAAGAACAATCACTTTTTTAAATTAAGAAAATACTGTTCTAGCTTCCCCAAACATGTATTATCTTAATTCTCAGTAAAATTTTAGTTCATTGTTCAGTCACTAGGATAATTAATCGATTTTGAAGTGCAGTGACACATTTTTCAAGTTCTACTAAAAGTTTAGTCTCGTGTGAGCGTAAATGCAGAACGCACTTCAGCCACTTTGGATTAGGGTAGCGAGAGACACCGGGAATGACACACACCCATTTTAAGCAGCTTCTTTTCAGATGAGATCTGCCGGCTGTACAGTAAGTAAAACTCCCTTCGTCCCAGACGAGTCGCCAGAGGGGATCTGAGTTAGTCCAGGCAAGCCTGAGCTTTAAAGAGCATAGATCTTCTAAGAGGCTGTATAATTCAAGTGTTCCGCCAAAAGATGATTTTGGGTGAGGGTCCCCAAAATTCAACTAAAATAATCTCAACCACAAGGGGAAGTGGACAAATATAAGCATAAGGTTAAAAACCGCCAAAAGGTTTAAACAGTGGCCGGGAGGCCAGGCAGAAGCTACATTATTTTAAGATAAAACTGTTTCTATTTTATTTATGCGGAGGTGGACTGAATTTTTCGTTCGTTTGGTAAAACATAATTCAGGAGTAACAGATTTTCCCCACTTTCTTTCTAGTTTTAGATTCTTAAAGATTAAAAAGTGAGCCTGGACAGGAGACCCGAGTGCTTAATATCCTGCAGTACTTAACCGCTTCAAAGTAAATTTGACGAACAGCCTGGAAATAGCTGAATGTCTGAGGGTTCAGGAGGTTTTGAAAACGTTTTCCCAAGTGGGTTCCATAGGGGTGCTTTCATTTTAGTGCTCAATCCTGAGCCTCAGCTGCGGGGATTCCTGCGGTCCCCTCTCTCCAACCGCCTCATTCCTTCCGCAGCTTTTCTCAATTTGGGAGATTTGGAGGAAACTTTCTCTTCTTTCAGACCCCCCAGGACATACACTCAAGGGGTGGTGACCTGAGGAGTGTTCCTACGCTTCGTATTTCCTTTCACCAACTTGGAGGCAACTCCCCAGCGCCGGGCTTCACACCTTTCCCGCCCTCCGTGTGTGTACGTTGGGTGCGGAACTGCCTGCTTTTCCCGCCGGGTAGGCAGAATTTCCACCCACCCACGGGCTGCGCCCTCTTTCCACAAACCTCCAGAGCCTAGGTTTTTTTCCACAAACGTGTTTACCTCGCCCACCCCAGTCTCCGAAGTTCCAAAATGGAGTCTGGGCCAAGCCAGCTCGCGCGCTGCGGTCGATGGAAAGGTAGAGAAGAATCAGCTAGATCCGGCCTTTGGGGGAAGCCGCGTGGCCCAGCAGCGCCTCATCAGCCTCCAAGCCTTGGCTGCCGCGATGGGCAGGTGCGCGCCGGGCGCGGGGAGAGAACCGAAGGCCGAGCACCGCGCCAGTCTGTACTTGGGTTTCCCCCAGGCCACCTCCGCGCCCACCCCGGACTGTCCCTGGAGTTTCTCCGTGCTCGGACCCTGCGACCCCCAAGCCCTGGCCGGGATCTGAGACACGCATTTTTGGGGGCCCTCCTACAAGCTGCTCACCCGCCAGGTATTCCTGGCAACAGCGCCCGGCGCAGGAAGTAGGCTACTCGGCCCACGAGCGAGTTGCGGGGTCTGGGTGTGCGGAGAGGAAAATCCCAGAGTCTGCAGCGGCCCAGCTGCGCCCCCAGGTCTGAGTCTCCGCGGAGCTGTTCTACTCCCCCTGTGTCCTACGGAGCTGAGCGGCTGGTTCACTCTGAAATTTCCGCCGATTTGGTCATCTGCTGTCCTCAAGGCTCTGGGCTTTCGACACCAAGGACGCTTCCAAGGGAAATGGCTAACAGACTGACAAGGGGCGCGCGGGTAGTTGCCGCCCGAACCCCAACAGCAGCAAGTTTACATCCCTGGAGGCAGCGACGAAGGTCTGGGAGAGGAGAACGCGGAGAAGGTGGAGGTGGAGGAGGAGGAGGCGGCGGCAGCGGCAGCACACTGCTTAGGCCCCTTCCCCCTCGGCCCACCCAGGAGGCTCTACCAGTTGTGCTGTGAGCAGGTGTCAGACAGATTTCCCCAGAGTTGACTCCGAGCCTTCTCTCTGCTGCGGCGCTACGGACATTCTAAGAACCCTTTCCCTTTGGAAAAAAAAATTACGAGACCTTTATCTTTTCTCCCTGGGATCTTAGTTGTCACTGCCTCTGAGGACTCGCTTCTCTTCTCCCCAGCGTCTCTCTGCCCCTTCGAGGCAGGGACCTTTTGCATTTGAACTTCCCGCACTGTTTACAGGTTTTCTGTGCAGCCTGGAAGAATTGGGAACCCAGAACTAGGTGCACTCCAGTCCTGGAGTAGTGAGGGGCCCAGGGGCTCACAGAAGAGGTTTGTTTGCATTCGATTCAGAATCGAGGGTAAAGAGATAGGGACGGAAAGATCTTGAACAGCGTGTCGAGTCCGCGCTCTAAAACAGGAATGAGATGGGAAAGCGCAGCCGCTGGCTGCTAAGAAGCAGCCAGCGGGAAGGGCCGCAGCGCCCCCTGGAGGCTCAGACCGAGCACTTCTCGGCGTAGACTACTGGATGTGAGTGCGTGGCGGCCAACCCCACCGCGGGCTCTTAGGTTCCCTTCACCTGGACCTGAGCCCCTTTGCTGCGGAAGCGCAGTGTGCAGTGGCAGACGTTCTGGGAAGAGGGCCTAGATCTGTCCACAGAGCCAATAAAGCCGTTCTACCCCCGCCTCTGGGCCCTTTGTGGGGACCCTACTCAGTGTCTTCCCGCCCCCAGCTACATTTTTCCTAGCAGGTTTCTAACGTGGATTTTCGGACCAACGATCCAGGTCTGGGCTGTCCTGACTAACCGGGAGAGGGGAAAGATACTCATTATGACCCGGAGCAAGTATTTCGCAGAACGTGGGTGCTGGTCAGCTCAGATTCCAAGGCCTGGGACTTTGTACCAGTAGGAGATACAAATGGGGTTTCTCAGGAACTTCTTTCAGAAAGGTTATCTCACTCACCACTTCCTCCCTCCGCACAGCATCCAAGCATTTGAAGCCTGGTGGGGCACGGATGCAGGAGCAGTCTGTGTTCTGAAGGCTGAGAGTTGGAAGAGGTGCATCATGAAGTGCAAGAGAGTGAGCAGGGGGTCTTCTGGTGGCTGGGGGACCAGAGGACAATACCCTAATCCAGTCATCCAGTCCTCTGGTTCAGCCACCAGAATCGTAACCAGCTGGCCAGCCCCAGGCGCCTGAGGTTGGGCTTTACCCATAGATTCTTACTACTAGGAAGAGGGGAAGAGGGTGCGTTGGGCCCAGGGGTGCTCTCCAGCTGTCTGTGTCCCTCGCTAGGCGTCACTCCACGGGAGGCGCAGCGGGCACCCTTCTGGTTACCAGCTTGAGGGACACCAAGAGGCCGGGAAGGAGAACCTTTGTGGGGAGGCCGAACATCAGCTCGCAAGTAAAGTTACATGGCCCAGCCTGGGGCCCTTCCTGGAACCAGTATCCAGTCCAGGTTTGGATTTTTCCAAGTGGGACCGTGGGCCGGGGCAGTATCAAAGCCAAGAGCCACCCTCAAGGCTACCTCTGTAACCTGTTAGCTTCTCTGGAGTCGTGAGGTGCCCTGGAGCGTGAGAATCGCTCAATGCCTCCCAGCCACCCGAATTCAGACAGGTTTCAGGGGCAGGAGCCCAAGGGATAGCGGGTTGGCTCTGGCACGTGCTGGGTGTGTCCGCTTCGCTCTCAAGGCCCACGCCACTCTCTGAGGCACTCTCCCCTTCCAATAACCACAGGGAGACAGATGTGCAGTTTCCCTGGCCAAAGAAAGCCAGGTCAATGCCTGTGGTTCGGCGTCACAGACAGCTTCTTGAGTTCATGATACTTTTCTAACCTAACTGGTCAGTGTCCATGACGAGGAAGATCAGGAATCGAAGGGGAAAACTCAGGCTTATCCCAAGAGGAAGCAGCTCTGCGGATGGCATTCCTCTGGGGCTCCCCCACCTGCCCAGTGCGGGACTGACCCATTTTCACGCTCTGAAAAGGTCATTCTCAGAAAAGACTGAAATCTGTAAACTTGTTTTTTTAAATCAAGCTTTCGTGTTTACTAACATTTTAACAATAGGAAAATTAGAATGGAAATCTTGATTTCCAACGAACTCCAATTCCTATACGAAAGTGAGCTGGCTCCAAGGAGCCACTCTGCTCTTCTGTCTCGGAGTTTTTTGTTTTTGTTTTTGTTTTTGTTTTTTTTAAATAATGGGCTGAAGAATCACCTTGAAGTTTCCAATTCTTGCTGCAGAGTTCCTTTCTCGGGGATGTTAGAATCCGTTCCGAGTTACCCTCTAGAACAGCGGTTCTCAAAGTGTGGTCCAGCAGCAGGGGCTGGAACTTGTTAGAAATGCAAATTATCTGGCCCCACCTACTGAGTCAGAAACTGGGCGTGGCCCCAGCAAATTGTTTGAACAAGCGTTTCTGGTGATTCTGAAGCACGATAAAGTTGAGAGTCATTGACCTAGATCAAATTGATGTTGGGGGTAATCGCGGTCGCCCCATTTATCTTTCAGGTTTTTCGTTCACCTTCTGTTTCTGTCTCTGACTCTCCTTCTGCCTCTGCTTCTCTTCTTCCTTCCCTGTAAAGAAAGAAAGCTAAAACTTTAGGCCTAGGGCAGGTCATTCATTCATTCACTCACAGATATTCATTCAATCTCTTTCTCCTAATTTTGCAGAGGCACCTCCTAAGTTCTGGAAAACCTGCCTAGGTACTCAGGGAAACTAGGCTCAGAGTCAAAGCAGTGTGGATGTCTTCCCCTTTTGTGGCCAGTTGTTGTTTTAACTTATTACAATCTAATACCAGATTTGATCTGATTTTAAGAAATATCCCTGTTCATGGGATCCTTGCCTAGGATACCTAGAGACTAGAGAGGAGGGCAGTGAGGGGGGAGGGTTTAGCAAGGATATCTAGGAGACTAGAGGGAGGAAGTATGGGGGAATTATCTCACAAGGAGATCCCTGACCTCCAGGAGAAGTTCATTTAACATTGGGTTCTTTTGGGGGAAACATAGAACCATGGGGAACCCAAGGGGGACATCCATGATATGGCATCAGCCTTGGCTAACTATGTAAATATACATTTGTTCTTGATTTTTTGATAATAATTCCCCCTCAATTGTAACTCCATATTCAACTAATAAAAAATAAATAAAATTAAATTGAAAAAAGAAATATCCCTGTTCCATATGGAACAAACAGGAACATCATACTTCATTTTACAATTTCTAAGTTTAGGGACAGTCACCTCCCCTCCTTCTCCAGAATGATTTTATTCTCTTGTTTTCATCACACTTCCACATACACCTTAACTCACAGCCTGCACTCTGCCTACCCTCCTAGCATTGGGTCAGAGTGTGTGGCACTGGGAAGGGAAAGAGGTAGTGTTATCACCCTCAGGATAGGATGTGCACCAGGACTGGAAGCCTCTCTGTGCACCTGGTTACCCTGGGCTGTGCAGGACACTTGAAGGACCTCTGAAAAGGATGCACACACTAAGTTCACCCACTCACTGTGTGCACACTGGCTCCCACCAGCTTCATTCTCTGAGTCTTGCTCCAAACTGCCTTGCTCACGGTGGTCAAATGTATTCCAGAGAAAAGTCTTGATCCTCCATCTGTTGATTTGATACTTTTAGATTGCATCAAGTCCTTTACCTTTCTCTAGAAAGAACAAAACAGTATATTTCCCACCCCCATAACTAAAAATCAGAAAGAAACTCATGCTTTCTAGTTCTTATGCCAAATCAACCTCCTTTAAGATTTCACTTTGCACTTTCTCTCTAGGACCTTGACTGGAACTTCTGTTGGTGCCAGCTGAAGAACCACTTGCACTATACTGTTGACTTTCTCAGAGATTTTTTTTGGTTTTGAGTGGTGAAAGCAGTAGAAAGCACTTTACCTCACAGACTATTCAGTCTCTTAAAAATCCAGTTCAACTAAAAGTCTATTGTAATCTGTTTTCAGATTTTATTTTAATTTTTTTTTAAAGAGAGAGAGAATAACTTTTTTTTTTTTAGTTTAGTTTTTTATGTGGCTTCCGCTTCTCTGATACTTTGTTGTACATGTGGTGCTGGGGTTTGAACACATGTATTTGTGCATGCCAGGCAAGCACCATAATCATCGAGCCACCGCTCCAGCCCTTGTTTTCAAATTTTTAAATAAGTTTCATTTTAGTGGTTCAGTCCAGGGAAGACACTGAAAATGCACACAAAAACGAATTTTCATACTGATCATAGTCACAAATTGTACACTTTGACAAAGACTTGCTATTTTAAAATAACTTTTTCTTAGAGGATTTTCAAAATGTAGAAAGTATAATGGTCAGGAACACGATAATCTCTTTACAACTAGTGATCATATTTCTCAAGTCTTTTGCTTCCCAGTGCAGATGGCTTGACATAGTAACAGTCAAAGCAGCCAGCACTTAGGAAATGCCAAGGCCAATATTTGAATTCAGATACAAGTTTTAACAAAGGAAAATGTATATCCTTGTAGTTATTTGCCTGTGAATATTCCCCCAGAGGATTATACACTATTCTTGAATTCGATCCAAGTCAGCAAACTCTTCAGTCTGTGGGTGCCAACTCATAAGGTACATGCAATTCCTTTTCAACAAATATTTTTGAGTGTCTACTATCTACCATGCTCTAGACAATCGTATTACTGTTTGAAACCCTGAACTTTCATCTTGATGTGGAGATGGGGTTGAGGGCAAGGAAGCCTGGATTTTAAGGTTGATTCCCTGTTGGTTTTGTTAAATTGTTAAAGTATTTGTACTTAACAGTAATCTTTAAAACATTTATTGAACTCTTTCTTACATTTTTAGGACATTTTTACAAGTCAAGGAGAGAAAGTTAGTGTTTAAGCCAGCTCATTTTTTGGACAGGGAATGCCAGCAAAGGCTTAACTTTCGGCTTTCCAATTGGAAGGCAGCATGTTATAATAATGTTATTTCACATCATGCCAGATGGTAATTTAGCTATAGAAACCTCCTGATTGGTGACCATAGTTCACTCAAGCCTGTTTTTACCTCCAGATTCTGTAAGGAGTTCCTTACAAAAAGAAAACAAACATATCTCCCTTTGGCACCTTCCTGGAGAGAGGAGTCAAGGAAATGGGGATGGCTAGATTGGCTCCATTTTTGTGGTTCCTTGGTAGAATGTGGAGAATAACCAGCTAGATCCACACTTTAGAGAATCCAGGTCTTATAAGAAGGGATGAGCTCTGTTATCTTTGTCTCTGAACCCCCAAGCACAGAAACTTAAGTGGATCTGGGACATACTATGAGAGGCTGAGAGTCCCATTCCTCTCAGCCTGTGCACTGTATCATATGCCTGCTCATATTGCCCATGCTAGCCAGGTACTCCATGTTACAGCACCTAACTCCTCTGTCCATATCCTCTGTCCTTACAACCTTCCTAGCCCATGCTTGGCAAGCAGGCTCGCCTCTAGCAATCAGACTGGGTGGATGCTATGATGTCAGAACACCGGGCTACAGTGTTTCTAACATGTGTTAGGCTATGGTTGCCTTCTCCTTCCCTTGGAAAAGTACACAAAGTGCAAGTTATTTCCCAGACCATGAGGCACACATCCAAATGCCCTATGTGGTGGGCCCACCCAGGCCCAGGAGAGAGCAAAGAGTACAGGACTGTGTCATATGGGTGTGTTCACTAATCCTGCTCCCCTCTGTCTCATCCTTGACCACATTATCTTGACAGGCCATATGGCCTGGGAGTGACCTGGAATATATTAGGAGCATTTGCAGAACAGAGAGCAATGGCAGCGTAGAATTTTAGACTTACAATTCATTTGATATGTATTTATTGAGGATTTGGTATGGTAGGCCCTGTGGTAGGTACTGGGGATACAACAGCAAATAAGGACTTACAGTTTAGTGGGGAGATGGACAAGTAAATAGGCAATTATGATATAAATCAGAAAACCTGGGCTTCAAGGTTCCTAGTTAATAGCTTAATTTGGGCAAGTCATGTCACTTCTCAGTCTCTATTTCTGAATCTGCAAATTGTAGAAATTCTGAGTGTTAATGACATGGATACGTATCTATGCTCTTAGTGGTTATGATTCTTTCTTACATGAACTGGCCTTGTCAGCACAAAACTATTTCTCTTACCCCTAAAAGGACTTGGAGAGGAGAAAGGGGAAGAGATTTGAACCAGTGCTTAGTATCTAGTTATCAAGAATACAACACAAATTAAGCCACTGCAACAAATAATTAGAGAAAAAGCCATCTGCTTTGATGATGACTTTTATTGAGGGAAACAATGTCTATGTATGCATTATTTACTGGAAAGTAGACATACTCTGTTGTGCACTATGCTTTGTAACTTTCTTATTGCATTTAGAGAATGCACAGAGAAAATATAGATTGAATAGATTTTTAAGGCGTAAAAGACATTATTTTGGAGCTGTTACTCTGTAATGAAAGAATGACATTTTGAAATGTCATTGACATATGAGACCTTAAGGAAGAAAGTCTATCAGAAAACAATTGAGCTGTATTAGAAAATCTAAAACATCATGGGTTTAAACAGAGAAGTTAATTTCTCTTTCACATAAATTTAGACCATATGGTGGATAATTTCTATGATTACCAGGTACTTGGGCTCCTTCTAGCATGTTGTTTTATTAAACTCAAGCAATACATGGCTTCTACCTTACGGTTCAAGGCAGCTGCATCCTGGCCAGCACAAATGTGGAAAGGCAAATGCCCCCTTGCTATTTTTTTTTTAAGAGTGAAAGAGAGTTAATTTTTTCATCTGGTTTTTTGTTTTGCTTTATTTTGTTTTTTTCTTTCATTTATTTGTATATGTGGTGCTGGGGATTGAACCCAGGTCCTCACGCATACCAAGGCAAACACTCTACCACTGAGCCCCTTCTCCAGCCCCCAAACACCTTCTCTTTCAAGAAACTCCACAGAAACTAGACAGAATCTAGTCAATAGGCATATCCAGCTGCAAGGGAGAAAAGGAAGAATGGCAAATTAGTCTTTTGTAGTGATGTGCCCAGTTAAAATTCATACTTCTTTTACTAAAAAAGAGGAGAGTAGGTATTGGAGGACAACCAGTCTGGTGCTCATATTTTTTTATTTTTTTGTACTGGTGATTGAACCTAGGGGCACTTTACCATGGAGCTACATCCCCAAATCCCTGTATTTTTTATTTTGAGACAGAGGTCTTGCTAAGTTGCTGAGGCTGGCCTCAAATGTGTGATTCTCCTGATTCAGCCTCTAGAGTTGCTAGGATAACAGGTGTACACCACTGTGTCTGACTGGTGCTTTGTTCTTTATATGTGTTGGCATCATAATCACTGTTGCTGGTTCTGGATAGTTTTGACTGATTTGCTGATTTTATGATCTTTAAACATTTAGATGCAAAAGTGGGACTCTGTTTGGAACTTCTGAGCATATTGTCACCAATATGAGTTTTTCACATGGCTTTCGTTGCTCTGACACTTAAAGTTGTGTATGTGGGTGCTGGGGTTTGAACCCATGTACTTGCGCATGCCAGAGAAGCGCTGTAACCATTAAGCCACTACTCCAGCCCCTCTTGTTTACTCTTAATTGTAGTTACTGTTATGCAACCTGCTTAGAGTGGGGAGGTGTGAACAAGGAAGATGGGTCAGTTTTGGAGAAAAGAGGTATCAAGAGCCTGACTAGAAGATCTTATGGATTGTTGGGAAAGGCCACTGGTACCACAAGGCAGCATTCCCTTTGTGGGATGTGTCCTGGGTGTCAGGTGGGTTGAGTGCAGAAGCACATCAATTTTTCCTTGGAAGATACAGTGAGAAAAGAGATAGTACATTGAAAAGCTCCTGTACTGAAGCTCTGGATTCTTCTTGGCACTGTTGCCATGTAAAGCAGACTTTACGTGGTGGGGGGTGGCAACTGAAAAAACCAAGAATAGCTTTTTTGGCTTCTGCAGCCAAAAACTGCAGGAAAAAAAAAAGTGCAGCTCAGGTTCCCCAGAGGGGCAGAGTTAAAGCTGCAAGTGGACCTCACACACAGTGGGGAAGGCCCTGCTTAGCCAGAGCCCAAGGACAGTCTCCCAAGATAAGTGTGGAGAGGCTTAATTATCATTTAAAGTTATTCTGGCCTGACCTCTCTGCTTGTTGGGTTAACATTGCTTTTGAGCCTTATCCTGTGTTAATACTTGCAAGCTCATTTCCCCCTCCAAGCTTAGGAGGATACTCAGTAACATGATCTTCCAGGTGTAGACAGAGGGGATAAGAAGGGTCTGTTGCTCCCTTCTCACCTGGAGTCATCTTCAGGATGCTGTTGGCTTGCAGCATGTCTGAATACAGAGGTTCCATACAGGGTCTTGATGCCAATGTATGGTGAGAAGGATTCTTTTTCTACAGAAACATCTGGAGTGACACTGAGGACATACTTACACACATTTACACAAGCCTCAGGGGATTCTCATGCTTGAGCGGACTGGCTAGATAGTTCTTATTACACATTTATTTCCTTAAAGGAGGTATTTTATATTCTACCCTGTAATTCAATTCTTTTGGCTCCCCACCCTGCTAAAAAGGAAAAGAACATACCGTCCAAACAATTTTTAAAACCCAGTTTTTTCCTCTCCAAATAGTAAATGTGCACAGTTTGTGCAGATTTAGACACATCTGTAAGCTATGACTTGTTTATATACCAGCCTTTACAATATTTTAAAAATAAAGTATAATGTTTTTCAGTCTGTATACAATAGTATTTTCTTTTATCAACCCCTCACATTCAAATGTATTTCCCCTTTTTAGGTTGTAATTACATGTCTAAATAGTAATGTATACAATTGAAGTAGAGGAAGGACATATATGTTTTATAGAAAACATACCAAAGGATGTAAAACACACATGCTGATTCTTCACAGTGTCTAGTAACCTGCAGAGTTAGAAAAGGCCACCTAAGTTGGTCCAACTGTATGTATGCAACGTGCTGAGGTTAGAGGATTTAGGATCTTGAAACGAGAAAGTATTTTAGAGACACTGTCATCCAGTCCTCTCATTTTATTTCAGCAGCCACAGAGGCTCAGGAGGAAAATAATTTTTTCAAGCTAGCTGACTTTTCCATAGCACAGACCTGGGAGTCCTGATTTCAGGTGAGGGCTTTCTGTTATGGCTCACAATTTCATCTAGATTGAAGGTGACATTTGGCTCCAGGAAAAGATGTTGACTTGATCTGCAATGTATTGCGCTATACCATGAGCCTCTGAGTCTGGGAACTCCAGTCTCAGTTGTCCTCTATGGCTTACTTTCTCAAAGTATAATTGGAGGGCTAGCACCTAGTTAAAAATGCACTCAGCTCTACTGAATGAGAACCTGCATTTTAACAAAGTAAGACCCTTGGGGATTTGCTTATAGATTAAATTTGGGGAGAACCTGCTGCAGGTCCCAGTGCTGTTACTGCCAGACGATTTCCTAAAAGACCTTTTAAATCTTCCTTAGATACATTAAAAACCTATAATGGGTTCCCATTGCTTATCTGTTTCTATCCAAATGTTTTGAAAGTTCAGTCTCAAGTCATCTTCTAAACCTGAGAGTACTGATTTCTTGGCCATATACAACATTTCTCTAGAGCCCAATCTGGGAATCTAGCTTTTTAAAGATCTTCCCAGGTGACTAGCCTTCACGAACCCTTAGCTTGGCTGTTTGAGAACTACTGATCCAAATGTTGTTTAGGAATAACTAATAGGTAAATCTTGGAAAACAGCAAGCACTATTCCTGCTGCCTTCTTTTCTTCACATGCCAAAACATAAAAGCTGTTTGCCTACTGATTATATTTTTTCTCTCACTTTTCCTTTCATTGGCTTCCACTTGTTCTCAGTTTGAGAAGATAAACTCCATGGTTCTCAAATTAACTCTTCTACTCACCCCTGGTGATTATTATCACTAAAAGGAACAAACCAATGCAGAAGACCATTTAGATCAAATTGAGAATGCCTCATTGGTTTGATTTGTCTTTGATATTGGATATTCCACTGCTCACCAGGATTAAATAATCTGGTTTACTAAGTATAAGACTCCACCTACCTCATAATTCCATTAAAATCCCTCCAGAAATTGTGCTTTGGTCAAAGGGAACAACATTCCCAGAGCAAGAGGGACCATTCTTTAGTCAAGGCTAACTCAATTAATGATCTCCATTTTTAAGAGCAGAAAGTAAGAATATCTGACCAGGTTCCCAGCTCTTAACTTGGGTTAACAGCTCCAGAAAAGTTGATTTTTGTGCATACTAGGGAGCAATCTAGTTCAGCTTGATTGTTTTTATTCTGACAGGGCTCCTCTACTACAAGGCAATGATTTAGGGTGGGGCCAGTCAGTAAAGTTTTTTTGTCTTCATAATCGGTTGTTATGAAGACCCAGAGCTTCCCAGTGGCTGTTCAGTTACCTCATTACAACAGTGATGTTATCTCCTGAGTATCTGGGTTTAACCACTGACCACAGGAGAGCCCTGGACATAATTTTATTCAAATTACTTTTTCTTCTTCCTCCTCCTTCTTTAGCTTAAATTTGTGTGAGATGGATTGGGCTGGGGCAGGGAGGGTGGGGATGGGGTAGTTATTCCACCGAGTACAATGTGTACTTTTCCAGCATTGTACTACTTCCATAAAGTAGACTTTATGAGCTGCATGCTTGCATTTTTGTTTTCTGACTTATTGTTCTCCATCCTGCAATTGTTCTATTAATTTGATAGTATATGGTTTCAGCCAAACATTTGTTCCAAATTCTGTCAGATTAAGAGGGAGTTTTCAGACAAAACCCTGCCCAGGGGCCTTCCTAAACAAGCAGAACTTCTTCAGTCCATCCCCCAGTCACTCACAAATCCTCAGGGGCCTTTGGGAACTGAATGGGGTCAATATTTGGAAGCCAGCTCATCTTGTTTCAAGGACAACTCATCCTCCTGTGGCAAGATACATCCTTAGGCAATTCTGGAACCAGCTCAATGTCAGAAACATGGGTCAGACAGAAGCAGAGGGTTAAGAACTTGATCTGAGTGTTGAGAAATGAAGTACAGAAGCTTGTAGGGTCAGATGCATCCTTCTGGGACAAGCATTTTCCTTCGGGCTCAGTGCAGGCCCATTCACCCCAGGATGACATTCACATTCCACTAAAGTAGCCCACTTTTCTAATTCCTTGGGGATTTTCTGGAGTATAGAGGTCATTGTCTCTGACGATTAAGCTTTAAAGTTAATTCCCAAGATAAATAGAGCAAATTGACACCACTTTGGTTGTAATTTTTCTTGCTTCAAATTCTGTTGTCTTCAACAGTGAACACCAGCTGCTAGACTCGGTTCCTGGAAATTCAAGAAACATAGGCATTTTATTTTCTACCTTTTTAAATGAGGCAATTTAGGGCCGTCAGAAACAGCAAAATCCATGTAAACGTCTTAATTCTACAATTTTGCTTGCATTTATGAGAGGACAGAGAATCATTGTTTCCAATTTTTTTTAAAGCTACATAAGTAGTGGTTTCTGTTTAAACTGGAATGATGGAGGGTTGTAATCTTTTTAATTCAGACCTTGCAGCAGAAAAGCTGGGTTTACTTGTGAACTGTATTATAAAGTAACATGCTGCATGGAATAGGGAAAGTAAATAACTGAACACATACTTTATAATTACACATGGGGGAAATTCAAAGCTGCAGTGCAGGGAATGGAGATTGGGAGCCTGGGGTGGCAGCTGTAGCTTCTGACTGCTCTCTCACAGACTGAGGGTACAGGAGAGAACAGGAATCTGGAGGTGCCAGCAGTAGGACCCTGGGCGGTGAGGGAGTTGAGTGAAGGATTGTTACTATAGGCCTCAGCTAGTATGAACAAAATTAGAATTTACAGAATCAAATGTGATTCCTGGCAGGGACTAGAGCTCTACGACACTATTTCCTAGACAGTGTTCAGAACATCTCAGGATTTTAATAACTTTGCTAAGGAAAAAAGAAAAAAGATTCCAGTCTCAGTGAAGTTCAAGAAAGGTTGTGTATTAGATCCCTTTTGGAGAATCAAAATGTGCCTTAGTTCCTCCAAAGCTCTGAGAGGTCCTATAGTAGAGACATCTGGTTTTTCCACTCTTCCTTATATTTCTCTCACTCTCTCTCTCTCTTTCTTTTAAAATAAAGAAGAACAGTGAGAGAGAGAGAGAGAGAGAGAGAAAGAGATAATAAATTTTATTTAGCTTTTCATGTGGCTTTCGTTGCTCCAACACTTGTGCTGGGGTTCAAATCCGTGTCCTCATGCATGCCAGGAAAGCACTGTAACCACTGAGCCACCATTCCACCCCCATCCCCATTGGATTTCTAACTTTCCTTTTGGCTACAAATCTCTAAAGGATTTTGCTGACCAAGCACTTTCTGCTTTTTGAGCTATTTCATTTGATTAGGGAGAAAATGGTGATAGATAATTCAAATTGGCTTATGACACACTAAAAAAGTATAGGTGTTTAGTTATTCTCACAATTTAATTGTACCAATGTGATCTTTTAATTACAACACTATTATTTACCAGCTGTGTTAACACTGGGTATTCATTCACTTGTCTCAATTTCTCAACTTTTGATTTCTTTTTTTTCAAACAGACATTTTACTCTGTTGCTCAGACTGGTAAGCTTGTGGGCTCAAGTGATCCTCCTGCCTCACCACACCCAACTCCAACTTCTGACCTTTGGATTAAAAATCTTTTCCAGCTCTAACACTCGTCCATGTGTGAGAACATTGACTTAGGTTTTCTTTTTCCAGGAGTTTCTCTTGGTGTTAAACACTTTGTCATTCATTTCACCACAAAATCTATCACTTAGCTTAAAAACTGCCTTCTGATCCATAAAGCAGTTTTGTGGGGGTCTACTTACAAGTAGAGTTTGTGCTTCCTCTTGGGAGAGTCTCCATGTAATTTGTTTAAATTAGAAAAGTAATATTAGTATTGCAGAATCTTTGGAAAATCAGGAAGGGAATACCAGAATGGTATTTGGTTAATGAACATTTACTATGTGCCAGGCACTGTTCTAAGAGCTTTGTTAGTGTTAATCCCAAGGCCCAGCCACACCAAAGCCCTCTGTTCTTCATCCCAGGAACCTAGAAAGGACACTTTAAACTTGTCAAATGTAGAACAAGTGTTAACTCTATGTAGCTATCCTTGGGGGTCAAACTAACTAACCAATCCCTCAACCTTTTAGAGGAGGTATGAGGGGTATTTCAAAGCATGAGCATTGCAATTATCTTGCTTTTCACAGGTGTGGCCTTGGTGTTCCACCAGCATTCTATGGGTTATTTGCAGTGTGCTATAAACCTAGGCATTGATAAGGCAGATCAAATATTTTCTCCTGGTGAAATGATAGCCCTGTATTGCTTTAACTTTAGCCTCTCCAGGGGCCAGTGGAGTGTGTCTGTGGAGAGACAGTCAGTATGTTTATAGACCATCACTGACGTAAGGCATAATGGTAATGTAAGAACAACTGAGCCATGGAGTGCCACAGCAATCACATGCATGTCATCAGATGTCAACCTGTGCTTAACATATTCTGACACATTTCTTTTGCTCTCATCTTCCCTAGTTCCCCCAGTACCTACTGAAGTATCCTACAGACACGTCTGTATGAGTCAGGATTTTTTTTTTTTTTTTTTTTTTTTTTTTTTTGCTGGTGAAAAAAACCCAACTCTAATTAGTTTAAGCAATAAAGGGAGATTACTGGTACATGCAACTTAAAGTCCATGGTCAAATAGCTTCAGGCACACCTAGATTCAGGAACTCAAACCATACCTATCCTGAGGTCTCTCTCTCTCTCTCTTTCTCTCTCTCTTTCATTGACATGTACTCTCATTTTCCTCTACTGCAGACAACTCCCACCCCATGGTCTAGGACAATGGCCACTCATATTTTCAGTTTATATTTTCTTTATAGCCTTATAATCCCAGAGCAGGCTAACATTTCTTTCCTTGCATGCAAATAACACAGGCTATGGGATCAGACAGCCTACTTATACTTCTGTCTCTACCACTTAGTCATTGGATCATGGACAAGTTACTGTGTTTTTGTTTCAGTTCCCTTTTCTACAAAGGGAAGATGATAATAGGATTACATTATGAAATTATATGAGGATTAAACGAAATAATGTATTTTAGGCAAGTAATGAAGTTATTAAAAAAACACTAAATATGCCAGTAGTAGGAAAAGACCCTCAGTAGAAGCATTGGCTCAGCTGGATTAATTGTGCCTGAGGTTAAATCACTGAGTGAAGGGGAACAAAGTAATCTGATTGTCTAGACCTGTCACATTCTCAATTTTGTTCCCTGGGAGGGTATACACAAACCACAATGAATCATAGAGAAGTCATTCTCAAAGGAGGGACTGTTGCATAGACAAATAACATGTCCACTAAGGGGCCAACACCTGATCCAATCTTAACCATGACAGGAGAGAGACAGGTGACCTCTGTCCTGGCTGTCGGTGTGATTTGGAATGAAGTTGGATTGCCTGTATTGTGGCACATTCAGAGATTGAGCTTGGGCTTAATTAGCCTGAAGAGAAGCATCCTCATCCTCATCTTCTCAGATTTGGGCCTATCTGCATGCCTTGATTCCAGCTCAATAGCTATGTAGATCCTAGGACTCCTGGCTCTGGATATGGTTGGGACACACTATCAACTTCATTTTGTTTGCCTGTGGCTCTCTCTTACACATCCTGGCCTAGTTTCAGGTTTCCTGCTTCCTGTGGTTCCCTCCACTTGCCACTGCTGCCTGGAACCTTTGGGCACATTGCCTTGCCTGATGGTTTAGACCACCTGGTACTGAACTACACCTAAGCTTGTTGTGACATAAGCCACCTACACCTCCCTTGATATCCTATGGGTCAGCCCTGCCCTAATGTCCTCCTTTGTTGCCCCAAATCTCAGGATATGTTGACCACATCTTAATGAGATCTGGGTATGCTTTATTTCTCTACAGTCTTATTACAACTCTATTTACATATAGTCTTTTCTCTGCTGATCATTCTTTCAGAGTTTTGGTTCTTATTGTAAAAGCTTTCCCATCTATATTACTGATATGTGTATCACACACACAGACACACACACATACACACACACACACACATACTCACACACACACACACACATTTGCTGTCTTGAAGATAGCATTATTTTCAGCATATTAGCCCAGGGTAACAGGGGATGTGATAAACTTGAATCTCTCTAAATGTCATCTTGGGTAGAGTGGAAAGTTCCAGATTCCATATGTATGCCTTAATAGACAATCAGTTCTCTAGCTGGCTAATAAATTACATTTCCATGTCAGCAAGTGGGTTTTTATATGACAATAAATGATTCCTCAAATACAAGAACTTCTAAAGAGCAGATAAAAGCAGCTGCAAATGTGATCTAGGAATAAATATCAAGAAAGGAAACACAAGCAGACTGCAGAGCTCCAGCTGCTCTCCCTCCACTTATCAACATTCTATGGTCAGGCACATTTTGAAGTTGGAAGGCACTTTTCCAACTGCTCTTGCCCTTATACAAGGTTCTTGGAATATTGCAGCTGTTCTGGTTCCTATCAAAATAGTAGTCACTATCACCAAAATTATTCACTTCCTCCTCATCCTCTGTTCTTCCTCTGGCCTTTCTTTGGTCTCTGTATCTTCCATCCCTATACTCAAGATGACAAATCCTGATTAGGGGAGGCTGTGACACTACATACTTTAATACAAGCTGAGCAGAGCCAGGGTCAGTGTGTGATTTATATGACTGTTGTATTCACTGGGACAGGCAAGGCCCTCTTAATCCCATACTTTCAGTCCTTGCCTCCTCTAAACCAGTCACATTTCCATCTTATTGTTGCAGCTGCAGCAAGTTCCTTGAAACTGAATTGCAGTTTTCCAGGGATGGTAATTCCATCTTCCCGAGCTGATTCAAAGATTAAACAGAGTGCTTTAGCAACTGCATTCTCAGCAAGCAGTAAGGGCAATCAAAAAGTGGTTTTTGGGCCAACAACAACACAAATTTCAGAGGGAAAGAGGGGTTGAAAAAAATCTTTAAAGTTAGAGGCATTTGAACAAGTTTATACTTTTGATATTGAAGGCTGCGGGGCTGGGCTGCCTTCTATACCATAAAGTACAAAGAATTTTGTGTCACTAGTTCCTGAAACCTGGGTCCATCAGTTAAATGAGTAAGTAAAGCATACAGTATAGAAAATAGTATCTGCTCAGTTCTGCTGCCAAGCTGCACCTTGATATTTGTATATCTAATGAAAACAAAAATTTTTTTTTGCATAAAATTGTTGTAATTCTTGGGGCTGGAGCAGTGGCTAGGTGGTTACAGCGCTTGCCTGGCATGTGCGAGGATATAGGTTTGTACCCCAGTACCACGTACACAAGTGTCAGAGCAGCGAAGGCCACATGAAAAACTAAAATAAAAAAACGATTCTCTCTTTCACTCTCTCATTGTCTCTCTTAAAGAAAAAATCCATGTAAAAAGATTTTCTGTAACTGCATTTTCCTGCCTTGTGATGCTCCGAGTCTCAATGCCTTATTTTGTAGTTTTTTTTTTTTTTAAAGAGAGAGGGACAGTGAGAGAGACAGAGAAAGAGAGAAACAATTTTATTCAGTTTTTCACATGGCTTTAGTTGCTCCAACACTTAGTTGTGTACATGGTGCTGGGGTTTGAACCCGGGTCCTTGTGCTTGCCAGGCAAGTGCTGAAACCGCTGAGCCAACGCTCCAGCCCCTATTTTGTAGTTTTTAATTGAAAGAAGAATGTCCAGTATCATTCAGCCTGGCAGAAAAATTACGATTATTGAGCCAAAAGAAAAATAAAAAAAAAACTTGTCCTAGGGATTGTCAGGAGAGCTATGACAACCTAGTACATAGCGACCAGAACCTGATGGGTGACTTTAGAGAGCAGGTGGGCACCAAAGTACCCACTCTGTACAGTCAACTGAACCTTCTTGGGGCTAACTGGGAAAAGGTCTGGGCTTTAGCAATACCATTTTCATTGCAGGACATCTTTCCAGAGGGGCTCTAGCTTTGATTGGTGTGAGTAGTTTCTCTTCTACTCTCCTCCTTTGTCCCCCATTATGTTAAAGTCAGAGGATTTTGTCCTTTTCCTTTTGATTGGTACCATACTGCATCACACACCAGTAACAGTCCTGAGGCATTTCATGGGCTCAGTGCCCAGACTCTACTCTCGTGTGGGAAAAGAAAGCTGGGTTTGTCCACGTTCCTCTGAACTCCAGCAGCCTGTCATTGCACTCACTGCTCTCTGCAGATTTAGCTTCTAATCCTTACTTTCCCCCTTTTCAGTTTTGTTTGTCCTTGAGCTAATAAATTAAACTACTTGTTCCTCAGTTCTGGCTTTTTACAAAGTTTATTGCCTGCATGGTATGACTTAGCATTGTCATTCCAAGTATAAACCCTACCTCTATGCCCAAACTTGGGTCTATAGTGATTCATTCTTTTGTTTGTGCCCTTTGTCATTTTTTTTTTTTAATTTAAAGGGATCCTGGCAAAAAATCTATTCGTCCTTTAATAGATTGCAAGATAAAAGTAATAGCTTCAGGAGGCTTCTGGGCCTCTTAATGAGGGAGAAGTTTTCATAAAAGAGAAGAAAGGATCCTTCAGAAAGAAACTGTTGTGACTTCACCATTCTACCAGGGGCTGCCTGCTTACACAACATTGTCATTTCTTTTTCCTGTGTCTATAAATCCTTTATATAACAGTTGGGGTAAGCAGAAACTCAATTTAGCAGAAAAACAGAAGCAGATAATCTTTGTTTATTGACAAGGGAAGCAATCAGCCTTTGTTCACAAACTTATTAAACAGACAAGGCTTCTCCCTGCTCCCCAAACTGCAATCTGAAGAATTAAGCACAGGGAGGCCTGCTGGGGGGAAGAACACTTTCCACAAAGTTTTCAAAATAAAATGGGAGGCTGAAGCGGAGGCTCAGCAGCTGGAGTGCTTGCCTGGCATGCACAAGGACCAGGGTTTGAACCCCAGTACCACATACACAACTCAGTATCAGAGAAACAAAGGCCAAATGGAAAAACAAAGAAAACTGATTTTCTCTTTCTCTCCCATCTCTTTAAAAAAAAAAAAAAAAAAAAAAAGCAAAATGGGGTCTTTGTCTTCAGGTTTCCTCTGCTTTTTTTTTTTTTTTTGTAGTGAGGATTAAACCCAGAGGTGCATAACCACTTAGCGGCCACATCCCTGTCCTTTTTATTATTTTTTATTTTGAGACAGGGTCTTGCTAAGTTGCTTTACATCTCACTAAATTGCTGAGGCTGGTTTCAAACTTGTGATCCTCCTACCTCAGCCTCCTGAGTCTCAGAGATTATAGACATGCTTCTTCCCGGATTTTTTGATACAGACTCTCTGGGCCTTCAAAATTTCATGAATCTCCTTGAGAAGTTCTGACACTTATTTCAGGGTGCCAGGGATGGTTCTAGTGCTAGGTATTTCTTTTTTCTTATATCATGAATATAAACAACTTCCACAAGGGTAAAAAAATAAAAAGAACCTACTGGCTCAACATAAAACAATTGACATGTTTCCAAATTCTCTTCCCTCACTGTCAACATGTAAACACACACACACACACACACACACACACACACACACACACACACACACACACGTTTTTGAAAAGCTATAATCTGTGTGTACACACAGTTTTATGTTTGTTTTTTTCACTTAACTTCTTCCATGTACGCATTTCTGTGACTGGGCTGGTGTCCCAGGTTTTCAAACTTTTAATAGCTAGAGGATATTCTACCTTGGTCATAGATCAGGCTGCAAAACCATGCTTTTCCTTCCGTGGGCATCTGCTTGCTCCATTCTAGGGAGAACCATCTATCTGTGCTTAAGGACAGGCTGACAGGTTTCTTAGACCATTTTTACAAAGACTTAAGTTTTGTCTTTTTGCTTGTTTGTTTTTATGATTTCTTCAGTCAAAGCTCTCTCTGATGTTTGTATGAGGAGGTTATTTCTGGATCTGGTTGCTTTAAAAATATATCATATTCATCTTTGCCAGATATCAGTGTATTTGTTCTGAAATGCAATCAAGGTTCACTCTCAAAAGCAAACAATACAAGTGTTGCCACCTGTTGGAAAATTTATTACTCTTGTTTCACTTGGGCCTTGATGAAGAATAGCATGAAAGGAAAAGAGAAATTTTATTATAATTCCCACAAACTCGATCCTTAAACTTATTAACATAATATTTGCATTATTACTGTTCTTTTTGTTATTTCAGACCTTCTTTTAACGTGGGTCATTGACTGTAAGCTAGTATAAATTTTGCTTCATTACAATTTGCATTAGATATATTTAAAACCTTTCCATTTGATCAAGGCTCCACATTTTTTTTTAATTTAAAAGTTCCAAACATCAAACATTTTGAAAACCCATGGATGGTATATATCCTAGTACTCTAAATGAAATGATGTCAGCAAACAGCCAGAGTTTGACAATCCTCAGCGGAACCAATTTTAGCTAATTTCAAAGAAGAAAAATAGTTTCCATATTTCATAGAAAGGGTTCCACTAATACACATAATAGAGGAACATAGAGCAGTTATTTTTCTTCAGTCTTCAAGAATGAGTGAGTACGTGTACATTAAGAAAAATAAGCAAACATTGTTCACTTTGATAAACCATAATTTATATAAATCAAAGAGCAAGAACCAAGAATTACAATAGTTTGTAACCAATACCTTATAAATACAATAGTTCTAAAATATTTAACTAAATAATACATTATAACAACAGCTCTCACTCAGCAACCAGCAGTGCCTTGCATATAATAAAAGCTCAATAAATGAACTTCTGAATCTCCTTTTATTCATCTCCTGATTCATTTGTTCATTAATTCAACAATTATTGAACTCTTTACAATTTATCACATTCTGGGCTAGGTGCTTGGGAATGACCGGTTGAATAAAACACAATCTCTGGCCTATCTACTGTGGAAGTAAGGAAAGAACCAGTTATGCAGTATTTGAATGCAGGTAGTAGAAGGTAGAATAGACACCAGCTGTGACTCAAACATTGCAGATATTTATATTTTCTTACTTAAGAAGAAGGCTAGAGGTAATCAGCTCCAGGAACAATTCAGTGACTCAGGGAAGCCCGGCAGGCTATTTTTGTTCTGCTCTACAATCCTTAGGCATTGCGTTTTCCTCCTCATACTTGTCAGCATTGGTTGCAAGATGACATTACAGTCTACATCTAGCAACAAGAAAGGACAAAGGGCAACAACAGAAAGTTCTTTTGTCTGAAAATATTTAAAAAAAAATCAGGAAACTGGGGCTGGAGCGGTGGCTCAGCGGTTACAACACTTGCCTGGCATGTACGAGGACCCAGGTTCAAACCCCAGCAGCACATACTCAACTAAGTGTCAGAGAAACAATAAATCAGATGAAAAAATGAATAAAATGGATTCTTTCTCCCTCTCTCTCTCCACATTTTTTTTTAAAGAGAGAGGGACAGAGAGAGAGAAAGAATCAATTTTTATTTAGCTTTTCATATGACTTTTGTTGTTCCAACAGTTTGTTGTATAGTTGGTGCTGGGGTTTGAACCTGCGTCCTCGTGCATGTCAGACAAGCGCTGTATCCACTGAGCCACTGCTCCAGCCCCTCTCTTTCCATCTTTAAATTTTTTTTTTAAATTGGGAAACAAAATATCTTTTCCAGAAGTACCCCAGCAGACTTCCTCTTATTCCTTAGATCAGAACAACGTAATCTGCTATACCCAGCTGCAAGGGAGCTTTCTGGCCTCTCTAGTGAGAAGGAGAAAGGAAAGAGCAGATGGGAATGGCTCTGGATACCCAGATGACAGAGTCCAGTGCAGTATGAAAAGCCTCCAGACCCTCATAGGCTGTAGCAACTTGAAGATGATCAATTCAATTATTCATTCATTCAGTATAAATGTATTTGAGACTTTTCTTTGGGACAGATCCTGAAGACAGGCAGTAAACCCTGCCCTCAAAGAACTTAAAGTCCAAAAGGGAAAATAAGAGGGCAACCAAATAATTACAGTAAAATATGGCACATTTCATCAGATAGTAATGACCCCATTATGATTTAAAGCCAAATTCAGGGCTGGAGTGTTGGCTCACCGCTTAAGGCGCTTGCCTGGCATATGCAGGAACGCGGGTTCAAACCCCAGCACCACATACACAACAAACTGTTCGAGCAATGGAGGCCACATGAAAAACTAAATAAAAATTGATTCTTTCTCCTCTCTCTCTCTGTCTCTCTCTCTCCATCTCCCTCTTCCTTAAAAAAAAAAAAAAGGCCAAATCCAACTATACTCTTTTGATCTACAGCTTGGTAATTCAGAAAGGACCCTATTAAATGAGATACAGGGAGTTTTAAAACTTGATACACCCTCTCATGCATTTGTTTGAGTAACCAACCAACCCACCAACCCACCAAACTACAGCTATTGCATTTAGGCTTTTCTGCAGTTTCACAGGTTGACCTTAGTGAGCAATTTTTGTGTTCAACTGGCGCCTCCCAGCTATTCTATTATGTTGGGCAGCCAGGCACTGACAAGGCAGATTGCTGTTTACCAGGGTGAGGTTGTAACCCTCTGCTGTTCTAACTTCAGCCTCTTGACTGCCTCTCAGGGGACCAGAGGATGTGGCCAGGCAGTGAGCATGGCTTTGGGCCAGCACAGGAGCCTGGGGGGCTTGCTCAGTGAACATGGGTAACATGTGGACAAACTGGAGCTTCTGGAAAAATCAGAGAGCAAAGCCCCAGGCCTGAGAAAAAACTGTCAATGGACTCCACCAGGCCCAAACAACGGCTGGGCCACTTGTGGCAACATAAAAGGCCAACATCCCGGCCATGAGTAATGTGCTCTTGGCAGCTGTTAAAAGGGGCCTAAAACCCCACTGGCTCCCAGACTCAGCCGGACGGGCCAGGTGCAGGCTGACAGGAGAACTGTGTTGATTCTAAAGGCCAGAGATGTTATTTTGAGGTTTGACTGTTTATGTCTCATTACTGCTAATTTCCGTGAGTTTCAGGCCTTGTTCTGACAACCCCAGCCCCTGGTGGAGAAATCTATCTACACGGGAAGGCTATTCGCTAACCTACTCCCACCTCCCATTTTTTTGTTTGATGAGAATCATTTCTGGGAATACAACAATCTTCATGTGGAAGTTTCTTAAGCAATTTTAGTTTGGGTTTGTGGGTCCCTCTCCTCTGAAGTCTCTCACTGGGAATGAACAGGGCTGGTCTGGGACACTTTTAAACAAAATTTTTACCTTTTAATTCTCCTCCTCTTAGAATGCTTGTAACTATCAAGATAGTGGCCTATGCAAATATACAAAAACATAAGCTTGCTTTTATAGTTAGAAAATTCAGTGGGAAAAGATTCATTTTGTAAGGAAAAGAAAGTAACACATAAGATGACATTTGACAAGAAACAGGAGACAGAGGACACCCCTCCCTTAGACATTTTAGTTTGTTCTGCATGCCGCCCTTGACTGTGTGGGACTCATCCCACAAAGCCCCTGCTTGGTGCCTAGTCCTGCCTTCCTCTGCTCCTGACGATGATTTTAATAGATTTTTATTGTGGAAAATTCTAAACATATACAAATAGGATAGTATGATGAACCCTCAGGAATCCATTGTATTCTTGCATTGCTATGTTATTGCCACCTCTACTCTTCCCCAACTACATTATTTTTCTTACAGATTTTAAAGGTAAAATGTACATACATTGAAATGCAGGGCTCTCCGCTGTACAAGTCTGATGAATGTCTATATCGCTCATGTAACTTCCACCCATTACAATATTGCATTTCTGGGGTTGGGGATTTAGCTCAGTGGTAGAGCACTTGCCTAGCACGTGCAAGGCCCTGAGTTCGGTCCTCAGCCCTGAAAAAAAAATTGCATTTCTACCACCAGGGAAAGTTCCCTCCTGTCCCTTCCCAGTCAAATCCCTCAGTCATCTATTGTTCTGGGTTTTTTTTTTTAACCCTCAGATTTTTGGCAGGGGTGAGGTTGGCGGTAGGGGGATGGGGGACTGTTTTAGAACTGACAAAGATTTTTATGTGCCTTATCGCTGAACTCTACTCTCAATTTCCTAAGAAAAGAGCTGGCTTATCTGTTGAGACAATGCACCCTCATCTATTAGGTGCTAATGGATGGATGTTACCCCTCTCAAATCAATTCTTGGCATTGCACAGAGGTCTTTGGAGATATAGCCTTTAAACTCAAAAGGTCTTTCTTCCAAGGGACCTGTGATAGTAGGAGGGACACTTGAGGGGTTCCTCAACTCTGCCCTCTGGGCCTGTTGTATATGGTACCTGCCAAGGACAAAACAGAGTTCACACACTGATAATGCAGACAGATCTCCCTTGAGAAATTTTGGCTTATGAACACTCTCTACTTCCTTCCCTCATTACCAGGTTTTATTGTAATAGTTGTGGACCCATGTGCCTGAGCCAGTACCCTTGACCCTTTCTTCTGCTTGGCTGGGACCCTGCCACTGCCTTACTCTATGGCTGGTCTGGACATGGTTGTCAGAGGTGGAATGTACCTTTCCTCACATTCTGACTGTCAGCCTCTCTGCTGAGCTATGGGTTTGAACACTGGAGAAAGCCACCTAATGCAAGAAGTTAGACATTTTCCCTTCTATTGCTAGTATTAAGTATCTTCTCAGAGGTAGGACCGCTACCTTTTACTATAGCTCTGTGTCTCAGAAGTTAGGAAAGAATATTTGTATTCTTACCATACAAATTATATGCCAGGCTCTTAATCAGCCTCTAGGATAAGTTAGCAGCAAAATGTAACCCCAAATAGTTGGCTTCTATATCACAAGCAAGTTTTGTCCCTTAAGATAAACTAGGACTTGGCTTTTCCAGGGAGAAACCTCATAATATCGTTATTATAGCTTTAATATGTTGGTCACCCCCAATTGACCAGACACTTTATATATTTTGTCTCTTCTAGTGCTTTTGAAGGCAGCTATTTTAGTCTTCACAGAAAACGGGGGCGGGGGGAGGGAACAAACATTTATTGTGTATCAATTTGCATCTGAGATTCCAGGCTATGAAGAAGGAACTATTCATACCCCCTCTGGAAGATTAAATGAGCTCATACATTAAAGTTCTTTAGAATAATGTCTGGCCCATAGAAAGGACTACATTAACTTTTTTTTTTTTGTTTTTTGTTTTTTTTTGTTACTAGTAGGTAATTCACTTACTCAATGTTGCCTCTCTAGAAAGAAGCAGAGAATGAGCCTTGAATTGCTGTTCTCCCTCCACCCAACTCCCCAGGGTTGCTTTCTGAATTGTTGACCCAGAAGACATGACACTTACATTGGGCTCAGTTCTTGGTGTTTGGCAGGAGTTTAGTGGGATCTGTAATCTGTAAAGGATGGGAGAGGTTTCTGGGGGCATACCATAGACTAACTAAATGGCATATAAACAAAAGAAATTTATTTTCTCACAGTTATGGAAACCCAGAAATCCTAGATTAAGGGATTGGCCTATTCAGTGTCTGAAAGGTCACTTCCTGATAAATCCTTACATGGTAGAAGGGGTAAAGGAGTTCTCTTGGATCCCTTGTAAAAAGGCACTAATCCCATTCATAAGGGCTCCACCCTTATGAACTAATCACCTCCTAAAGGCTTCACCTCCTATATGGGGTTGAGGATTCAAGATATAAATTTGGGAGAGATTCAAACTTTCAGTCCCTAAGAGATGAGAGCCCACCCAAGGATTCTGCTCTCTGGAATGCAATCTGTATTGTTGTCCTCTTTAAAAAGCCTATGCTGATATATCTGCCAGTGGCTCAGAGCCCTGGTCAAATAGATGGCTGTTAAGCATAGATTTATCCAAGGTACTGTCTGTAGGCCATCAATAAACTTAGAATTTATTAAGTGCCTATTGTGTATTGAGTGAATTAAACAACAAAAAGTGCATTTCAGAAAATGTCTTTGGAATAATCCTTACTATGACTTTGATCCTCTGGCTTCCTTCTATTTTCTGATTTCATCCTCTATCTCTCCTGTTTGCTTACCATGTTCTAGCTACACTGAACATCTTTCTAGTCCACTGTTGCATCAAGCTCATGCCCATCTCAAGGCCTGCACTGGAAATATAGGTGCCTTTCTTAGCCCCAAATCCTCCTCTTCCAGATCTGCTCATGGGTGGCTCTTTCCAATTGCTCAGGAAACCCTCATCCTCAGAGAGGCCTGACTAACCTAGAACCATTCCTGTCTCCATCTGGTTGTGTGTATGTATTTTGCAATTATAGTGCCTTGTTTATTTCCCACCTACTAATCCCAAACTGAAATTATTATTGTAATTACTTTGGAAGCTACACAAAGGGCAGAGATCTTAGTCTGATTATTTAATATTATGTCCCAAGAGCCCAGAATAGTAATATCAATATTTGCTGAATGCACAATAGTTAAGAATAATATTATAGAAGAATCAAGAGGCTAGGATGTGTGTGATGTGGGGGTAATTCTGGTTTAAGAACAAATGCATATCATATTGTTACTTTATATGCATTTATGACTGTACAATAACTCAACTTCTTAATAAAAAATTTTAAAAAATATTTGGAAAATGCTTCATTGCCATAGTCATGTAGTCCCCTCAATAGCCAGGGGAGACAGGAGGGACAATTGTACTCATGACATAAAAAGGGAAGCAGAGTCTCAGCTGTGGAGATTGACTTTGGACATAGTGATTGCTCCCTAACTTCCCTTTTGATATTTTTGCATCCTGCCCTGCAGGTCCAGCATTAGGCTGGCAGCGTTTTAATGCTCCCTTTATTTGCAGGAGAGGTGCCTTCTTGAGCTTTTGCTGATGCCACAGCAAAAGAGTGCAGCTGAAACAGTGAGGCAAGGCTCCTTCAGCGCCTGCAGCAGGAAAACTTGCAAATGTACTGTTGTAGGTCTTTAAAACAGGAATACTTTTCATGGTTTCTGGAAAAACTGTCTGAAAGTAGAGGATGGGTAAAATGACCCTTTGATCATTGATTTTCTGTCACTAGAAAAGGAAGTATTAGACAACCATATTAACAAGGAGGGGGAGGAGAACTGCTCCTTAGAGAGAGAACTGGATGTGTCCGAGGGGAGAGTATGTTTTCTCGCAGGGTGGTGGCTGCCCTGTGTGATAGGATGGTGAGCATGTCCTACCGAGGACAATTTTTACAGAGGCTCAGATTTTTAAACGCGCACACAGACACACACAGAGTGTTATTTGCAATTTGAAAAGATTCCTCAAATGATAAAATAATATCCAATAAACATGTGATTGTATTCCAGCCTAGGCAGTCACTTAGACATACAGTCTCTCATTCAGTCCTCACACCACTCTTCCCTTTGAGGTGGGTGTTTTTTCCTTCACTTTTCAGAAGGGAAACTGAAGCTGGGAGAGAGGTTTAAGGACTTTGTCCAAAGTTACAAAGTAAGTGGCAGAAATAATTTTGGACCTAAACTCGGTGTTCTTTTAATTAATTAATTAAAATTTTAAAATTTATTTTTAAGAAAAGAGGGAGGGACAGTGAGAAAAGAGAAGATTAATTTTATTTAGTTTTCACATGGCCTTCATTGCTCTGATACTTCATTGAGTATGTGGTGCTGGGTTTTGAACCTTGCACATGTCAGCCAAGTGCTGGAACCGCTGAGCCACCGCTCCAGCCCCTCCAGCCCCTATGTGTTCTTTTTAACACATAGTCCTAAATAAGGGATTGTCCTATAACATAAAATATGATTCTACTTAATGAAAGATGTATTTGTCTTCAATTTTTCAGGAACATTTCCTTCAATCAACCACTATCTATTGTCCTCGTGTCACATTCGTCTTTCAGGCACATGTTCAGTGTATCACCACGTTCAGCTCTTAAATGCCCCCAAGCATATGGTGCTGGCTCCACCATCCTGTTTTGAGGATCCATGTTTAGAAATCTACTCTGCTTGAAGAGATGAGGACAGTTTGAAAAGATGAAAAATAACCTGGTACAATTAACATGTCAATAGCAGCAACATGAAACCCAAAGTTGAGCAATTTGGGCCTGTGTGAACAGTTGAAATACTTTCAAGCCCCTTACCTTGTGAGTGTGTGTGTGTGTGTGTGTGTGTGCAAGCCTCACAAATTTTTTCTTAAAAATTGCTTTAACCAAGTAATCATCATTGAAGTATTTTTTAAACCTTAATTTAGTGATTACCATAGGAATGTTTGGATAGAAAGAAACTGAAAAACCACAGTTTCAAAGTAGATCTAGTTTGATAAATCCAGCCTCAGCATTTCTGAATTAATAATATAAAGGCTCAAGGAGGCTCAAGGTCTGGGAGTAAGAACAGACCCAGGTCCCTCTGTCTGAGGCTGCTGTCACCCCTTGCCTTAAAGGCTGTGTTCTAATCCTGGATTTCTGTTTGCTCCTGAGCAGAGATATTCATTTATGCCTGATGTGGAAGACTCTTCCCCTCAGGTTCAGTCACATTTGGTGTGGAAAGGGATTTAGTTTAATGCCTGAGTGGGCAAATGTGATGCAAGAAGCTTGAACTCTGAAATACCTGTGTGAAAGCCTCCATACCTGGCATCTTCTTGGCGGCACTCAGGCGCATGTGGATACTTTGTCCCAAGGAGTCTGGAAGCAGGCCAAGCGCCTTGCATAGCAAGTGTGGGTGATGGATCCATGTTTCTGGTTACGACTCTCCAGGGACTCTTCTTTGAAGATTACGCAACTGGGGCTAAGAGGATGGGCTTTCCTTATTAGCCTTACACACTGGATTAAGTTTTTAAAAACAAACAACAGCTTCTCTACTCTCTTTGAGGGAAGTTTTTATTTTTCTGTTTCTGGCTAAGTTGTGTTTAGGGAAGGGGGAGAGAATTCTATTGGACATGACAATGTTTTTCTGATTTTAAATTTAATTTACAAGGCATTTTTAATAGGTGGAGTATGAAAGAAGCATAAATCAAGTGAATATATTATTGTACATTTTAAAAAGAGAGCTCTAGTTTGTTTTTCAAAATGTAAGAGACTCCTCTGTTTAGTGATTATTTGGGGGGCAGTCACTTGACACCAAAAATTTTAAATCAATTTAATTTAAAAATAGTTAAAACCGTTTCTTAGGGTTGCGTGGTCCTAATTATCTGACCGAAGGTTTTGGCCATTTATTATTGTTGTAAATGGGTTTGGATTCTTCTTTTTACCTGGTCTCATTGATCTGAAAAGACTTAAAGTAACATTCCTGGTCTCTGTTTCTGATTTGCTTTTGGGAATAAGAACTGGGCATGTGTGGCTCAGTACTCTGGGACTTCACTTCTTTGTTGGCTCCACTGCCTACAGAGAGCATGTGCTCTGGTCTCTTCTCCAGATGATATTGTTAGTGGGACATGTTCCTCTCTGTGAGGAAAGCCTTTGGTTTTCTATGATTTTCTGTGACTAGGCAAGTAAGTTAAATTGGGGGCAAAGCCTAAGTCCATCATGGTACCTGATCTAAAGCCACATTCTCCAATCCAGCCTTTCTAGAAACCAAACTAAAGTTTTTCTTTTTTTTTTTTTTTTTAAAGAGAGAGGGACAGTGAGAGAGAGAGAGAAAGAGAGAATCAATTTTAGTTTTTCATGTGACCTTCGTTGCTCTGACACTTAGTTGTGTACATGGTGCTGGGGTTTGAACCCATGTACTCACCCATGCCGGGCAAGTGCTGTAACAGCTGAGCCACTGCTCCAGCACCTAAAGTTTTTATTTTCAATTGTGTATTTGTTTATTTTTGGTGGTACTAGGAATTGAACCCAGAGGTACTTAATCACTGAGCCACATTCCCAGTCCTTTTTTAATTTTTTATTTTGAGACAGGGTCTCACTAAGTTGCTGAGGCTGGCTTTGAGCTGATGTTCCTCCTGACTTAGCCTCCCAAGCCGCTGGGATTACAGTTGTGCACCACTGGGCCTGGCCAATTGTCTGACTCTAAACGTCTATCTCTCTGTTCCTTTGCAACTAAGAGGGAAAAAGGAAAGGGCTCAACTCCCTAAAGCCTCAACCAATATAAAGTTGAATAGGTGAATTGTTTGTTAATGTTGTCCAATAAGCTATCTTTTTAGACTGGGAACAATTTTTAATCAATCTTTCAAGAATGAAAAATATCATGGCTGGAGTGGTGGCTCAGCAGTTACAGCACTTGCCTGGCATGCGTGAACCCCAGCACCATGTACACAATCAAGTGTTGGAGCAACGAAAGCCACATGAAAAACTACATAAAATTGATTCTCTCTCTCTCTCTCTTTCACTGGCCCTCTCTCTTAAAAAAAAAAGTAAAAAAAACACTGTAATAAAAATGAATTGTTTAGGATTAGCTTTGTTCTTTCTTCTTCTTCTTCTTCTTCTATTGCTTATTAGTTTTCATTGGAGAGTATGAGAAAATATGTGTCTGGAGCTGGAGAGGTGGCTTAGTTGGAGCACGTCCCTGGCATGTACAAGGACCTGGTTTTGAACCCTAGGCACCACATACACAACTAAGTGTCAAAGAAACAAAGGCCAGATGAAAAATAAATAAAATTGATTTTCTTTCACTTTCTCCCTCTCTCTCTCTCTTAAAAAAATATGTGCCTATTAAATATAGTATGGAAATAAGAAAAAGTAGGATAAAACTCTTAATAGGATCATTACTCCAAATATGCTGAAATCACTATTTTTATATATTTAATTTAAGAATCTTTTCAGTGAGTAGCACACCCTGTCACTGCCTTAGGAATTCTGTAAAGGGGGCTACTGATATTTTATTGATCATCCCAAGAACAGAATCTTGACTTAATAATTAGTTGTGGTTTGCCTATACCTAAAGAGGTTTTTAAACTTAGAACTTCAGGAAGACAAAAAGGTAGCAAGGTGATTTGTTGATAATGACCAAACCCACTCTTTGTAAAGAGAACTGGAGTTGCAAGATTGTGGGCAATAAATAGTAACAACAAATTAAAACAGCAACATCTAACTCTAGTCCCTAGTTCTTCCTCACAAAGAACTAGTAATGATCGTTTCAAATACGTGTTTCCTCCAAAATGTTGCTGGCTGGCTGCAGCCTTGCTGTGTGTGGGCCTTACCAGGAGCCCTGAGATATTTCAGCTCTTTCCCTGCTGAGCACAAAGGCCGAACACTGCGCACCTACGGCTGAGCTATACACTCAGGCTGTCCCGGAACTGCATCTCTGCCCAGTTTTCTCTCAGGCACTGTAAACATGGGAGAGACAACTTAAATACCTTTTGGTAGAAAGACTCATTTTTTTTTTTTTTTTGAGAGAGAGAGGGACAGTGGGGGGGGGGGTTGAAAGAATCAACTTCATTTATTTTTTCATGTGGCTATTGTTGCACCAACACTTTGTTGTGTATGTGGTGCTAGGGTTTGAACCTGCGTCCTTGTGCATGCCAAGCAAGCGCATAACCGCTGAGCCACTGCTCAGCCCTGAAAGACTCATTTTGTCTGGAGTCCAAGTTGAAGAAGATACACTCACAGATAGGACATGGATTGTGCTAAACACTTCCTATGTGGTATCATTTAATACTGCATTCTCACACCAGAAAGAAGCAACGCAGAGGGACTAACAATCACCCTATAATGTGTATAATGCTACAGCAATACAGTATAGAGCTTTCTTTTAAACCATAGGAATTAATTATGAAATACACATATTCAATAAAAGATAGGATTTTCCTAAAGTTTCTCAGTAAAGTCAGAGTCACTATAATTTCAAGTTCTTAACAAACGTTATCATGTTATAGAAAATTCTTTCTCAAGTATTCTGTTTTGAATAACAATATATGGCTTGGGAAAAGCATGTTAGCTTGGCAAAAACTTCAGTCGATGCAAGTTTTCCATGTTTATTAGGATCATCTGCTAGAATAATCAAAAGTTAGTTTAATATGGAGTCAATAATTTTTCCTGACCTTATGACTACACAATTGTAAGTGCTGGTTATATTTATAAGAAGTCTTTTAAAGATGACTTATAAAAGCATAAATGGTTACATGAATGAATACTCCAAATACGATGGCAACTGTGGCAACTGTTAAAAGTCAACTATCCTACTACTCAATAATAGAAAGAAATAACCCAATTAAAAATGGGCAAAGGAAAATATACAAGTGAATAATAAGCACATAAAGTATGCTTAGAGTAATCAGTCAGGAGAATACCAATCAAATCAAAACTACAATGAGATACCACTTCCCACCCATTATAAGATAACAACAAGCATTGGTGGAGATGTGGGGCCCTCATACACTGCTAATGGGAATATTAAATGGTGTACCTGCTATGGAAAGCAGCCTGGAAGTTCCTTAGGTTGTTAAACATAAGATTACCATTTTGACCCAACAATTCTACCTCAAGTATGTACTCAAGCAGAATAAAAGCATATGTTCAGGGGCTGGAATGGTGGCTCTGTGGTACAGTGCTTGCCTGGCACGAGCGAGGACCCAGGTTGGAGCCTCAGCACCACATACACAACTAAGTGTCAGAAAAACTAGAAGCAAGATGAAAAAATAAATAAAATAGATTCTCTTTCTCTCTCTCTCTTAAAAAAGTATTTCCACATAGAAACTTTTTCTATGAATGTTCATGGCTGCTTTATTCACAGTAGCCAAAAGGCAGAAACAACCCAAATGTTGAATGTGAATGAATGCGCAAGATGCTGTATATTCACACAGAGGAACACTGTTTGGCTATAGAAAGGAATGAAGTACTGATATATGCTACAGCACAGATGAACCTTGAAAATATCATACTAAGTTAAAGAAGCCAGTCACGAGGATCACTAATACTGAATGTGATTACATTTGTATAATAGTTTAGAACAGACAAAACAGATTAGTTTGTCGTTTAGGGCTGGGGGAAAGGATGGGAAGATAGGGAGGCAATAGTTAAAGGGTATGGAGATTCTTTTTTTTTTTTAAAGAGAGAGAGAGAAAGAATGAGAGAGAGAGAGAGAAGAGAGAGAGAATCAATTTTATTTTTCTTCTAGTTTTTGTTTTTCTGACACTTGGTTATATATGTGGTGCTGGGGCTGTAACCCAGGTCCTCATGCATGCCAGGCAAGCACTCCAACCACTGAGCCACTACTCCAGCCAGGAGATTTGTTTTTGAAGTGATGAAAATGTTCTAAAATAGACTGTGGTGATGTTGCACATGACATCTGTGAATATACTGTAACCACTGAACTGTGTGTTTCAAATTTGCAAATTGTATAGTATGTGAATTCTATCTAAAAAGTAAACATCTATCAATAAAATGTGGTTATTTATTGACAAGAAAGGTTAGCTGTCGTAGTTTATAGTTGCCATTGTTTGTAGTTTGCAATAAAATTTTCAGGGCCAGGATCCCATATAAAATGAAAAAGTCACACACACACACATTAGGTCACTGTGAATAAATACTAGTGAACTAGTTATTCTGAAAACTAATAAATAGAAGGTATCTATCCTGTCTTTCCAGAAGATTGTGCCTCTGGGTAAATCAAAACTTGCTGATAGCCAGGCATGGTGGTACACTCCTGTAATACCAGTAACTCAGGAGATTGAGGAAGGAGGGTCACAATTTAATGAGACCCTGTCTCAAAATAAAAACTAAAAATGATTGGAGATGTATCTCACTGGTAAAGTACCCATGGGTTCAATTCCCAATTAAAAAAACAAAAGTTGATGACAGAAAGTTTCTCTTGATAGATGTATCTCAGGTAATAAATGGGGCTGCAGGTGCCCCACTGTGGTAGAGCATGTGCATAGCATGTGCGAGTTCCTGGCTTCACTTCCTAGCATCAACAAATCAATAAGGAAGAAATGATAGAATGTCACAATTTTGCACCCCTCTTGGAATTATGGGTTTAGGTAATGATGATTAATGGCCGTAATATTACGAAAAGGAAAACAACCAAACATTACCTGCCTCTTGAGTAAAGTCTTCCAACTACCTATGAAATATTCTTGCTGCCCAACAAAGAGAACGTGAATGCGGCAAAGCCTCTAGAACTCTTAGTTCCCAGGAGGTAAAGGGAACCTGAGAAACGTGTTATGTGACATCACTGAATGCAATCAGCAGAATTCCAGATGTGGAATACACTAAAAGGTCACTCAACAAATGAATTGCATGGATGGAAAAAAGAGCCAGAGGAAAGGGGAGACCTATAGATTAAAAGAGAATTAAAAAATATATATCAACCAAAAGCAAGGTATGAGTCTAGTCTTGTTCCTGACTTACACAACTTTATGAGACAATTGGGGAAATTTAAATACTTATTGAACATTTGATGACGTGTGGGAATTGTTCACTTTGGGGGCATTACAATGGTATGGGAGGTACATTTTTTTAAAAGGGCCTTCATTTTAGGGATACATACTGACATATTTTTGGATGAAATGATATGATGTCTGGGATTTGCTAAAAAAAAAATCCAAGAAGGAAGGTGAATGTTGATAATAATTGAGATTTCTATATACTTCTACTTATGTTTGAAATTTTCTTTACTAAAAAATATTTTTTAAGAAACAAATACTATAGTCCAGCTACTTTACAATGAACCCAAGATGAGGTGACCTTCAAAATTTGGTAGAAAATGCCTCCTTAGAGATGATGGAAAACACTGATGTCATAATGTGAAATTTTCATGAAATGTGGACGTAGAAAAAAAAGCAGTTTCAAAAAATAGTTTCTTTAGCCAGGTGTGGTGGTGCACACCTGTAATTCCAGTATCTTGGGGCCTGTAATCCCAGCAGATCAGGTAGCTGAGGCAGGAAAGTCACAAGTTCAAAGCCAGCCTCAACAACTTAGGCCCTAATCAACTTAGTGAGACCCTGTCTCAAAATAAAAAAGTAAGCTGATGATGTTGCTCAGTGGTTAAGTGCCTCTGGGTTCAATCCCTGATTTAAAAAAATAGCTTTTCTATACATGTCATTTTGCATATGTATTTAAACCTAAATTAATAGATTAAATATTACCAGAAGGTAGTTAGACACTTCATTTTAGTTGCTAAATGTTTATGTATTCTAGTTTTCTGTTAATCTGGCCCTAAAAATCCAATTGGCTTAAAATTTTCATTAAAGTTGGGCACCATTCCACACACCTGTAATCCTAGCTTCTCAGAAGGCTGAGGCAGGAGAATCAAAATTGTAGGCCAGCTTCTGCAAGTTAATGAGACCCTGTCCCAAAACAAAAATTAAAAAAAGGGATGGAACTGTAGCTCAGTGGTAAAGTACTTGCCTGGTGTGCATGAGACCCTAGGTTCAATCCCAAGCACTGCCAAAATATAACTAACTACATAAATAAAGAGGGCCACTGTGTAATTCAGTGGTAGAGTACTTGCCTAGCATGTACAAAGTCATGGGTTCAATCCCTAGCACTGCAAACTAAAAAAATTTCATCTCAGCGACTTGGGAGACTGAGGCATAAGGATCAGAAGTTCAAAAACAGCCTCAACAACTTAGACCCTATCTCAAAATAAAAATAAAATAAAATAAAAAAGGGCTGGGGATGTGGCTCAGTTGTTAAGCACTACCTGGGTTCAATCCCTGGTACCCCCTCTCCCAATTCATTAGGATTATTTGGGATTCCATAATGCTAAAATTTTTATCTTCAGGCATATATAATGAAAGCAACTATGCACTTAATGTCATAGCCTAGCCATCCATGTTAAGATGAAGTTGTAATAAACAGTTTATGGCTACATAATACAGAGGGTATACTAGAGTATTATTAGACATTTGATTGTACCTTGCTTTTCACCCCGTTACAAATAATGCAGAGATTAAGTATTTTATGTAAAATTTACAATAGAATTCCTGAAGTAGAATTATGGAATAAAAAGATATAAATATTTTAATATTCTCAATACTTAAATTGTTTTTTGATAAGATTTCCTTCCTACCTAATTTCCTTTTTTTTACAGATATAAAATGGTTTATTTATTTATTTATTAGTTTATTTTTATTAGAAGTATATAGAGATACAATTGAGGGGGAAACATTATCAAACCAACAGTAATCAACGTATATATACTTTGTTATCCAGGGGTAATGCCAAAACATGGATGACCACCTTGGGTTTCACCTGTTGCAGTTTCCCCCAGAAGAACTCATGCGTTAAATGGGTATCTTGTGGAGGAATGACATTGGTTTCTGGGATGGTTCCCTCATATTCCCACTCTCCAGTCTCCTATGAGTTCTTCATACACCCTCCCTCCTCCCCATCCCCCTCCCTACGCCTCCAAGTATCCTAGGGAGCCATCCCCCTTATTTCGCTGAGAATCATTCAATTTGAAGTATTGTTAGGTTTGCCATCTACCCTACTGCTTCCTCATATATTCTAGCATCCACAGATGAGAGAAACCATTCGGCCCTTGAGTCTCTGGGATTGGGATACTTCACTAAGCATAATTCTTTCCATCTCCATCCATTTGATATCAAAAACCACAATATCGTCTTCTCTAATGTCTGAGTAGTATTCCATTGTATACATGTACCAAAGTTTTTGTATCCACTTGTCAAGTGAGGGGCATCTGGGTTGGTTCCATAGTCTAGCTATAGTAAATTGAGCTGCTATAAACATTGAGGAAGCCACATCACTATAATACGCTGATTCTAACTCTTTTGGGAAAATACCCAGGAGTGGGATAGCTGGGTCATAAGGTGGTTCCATCCTTAATTTTTTGAGGATTCTCCATACAGCTTTCCATAGTGGCTGAACCAGTTTGCAGTCCCACCAGCAGTGTAACAGCCCCTCCAGCATCTGTTGTTGTTTGTATTCTTCATTTTTGCCACTCTAACAGGAGTGAGGTGTTATCTCATTAAAGTTTTGATTTGCATTTCCCTTATAGCTAATGATGTAGAGCATTTTCTCATATATTTATGGGCTTTCTGGACTTCCACTGGAGAGAAGTTCCTTTTGAGTTCTCTAGCCCATTTATTGATTGGATTATTTGCGAGTTTGGACTTCAGTTTCTTTAGTTCCCTGTATATTCTGGATATTAGCCCTCTGTCCAAGGTGTAGCACGTAAAAGTTTTCTCCCATTCTGTAGGTTCTCTCTTGATGCTCTTGACTAGATCTTTAGCTGTGCAGAAACTTTTTAGTTTAATTGCATCCCATTCATTTATTCTTGATTTTACAGCATGAGCCATAGGAGTTTTGCTGAGGA